>JAVJIF010022837.1:0-99063 GCA_038442645.1 Agave tequilana
AAACTATAATTACTAATTACCTTCATTCCACAATTGCTTCTGTGGGCTCGAGTGGATCCCGCATACCCATATTTGGCCAAGGCACCATTTCTTGCATAAATACCAATCAAAACCTAACTTTCTCCATGCCCAATCCAGAAAAAAAATCCGAAATTGCTCAGAATCAAGAAAAGGAGGCATCTTTCCAATTAGATCCAATCTGGGACATAAACTTGTGGCAAATTCAAATAGAGAAATTACAAAAAAATCATAGGGGGAAACTTACAATTGGGAAGATGATCATATAAGATACAAGCTCAGAATAATTTTACCAAACAGAGAATTATTTTGTCTTCTTCCTGGCCAAAGTCAGCCCCTCCCTCCTCCTATGAAACCTAGGGTTCTAAAGATTTATAACATTTATAAATGATATCCTCACCCCGTTTTTACAAAGTCACTTCTAATAATATCCCTTTCAATCCATACAATGGATAATGGGAGTGAAAATCACAAAAGAGAAATCAATCTAGCATAACTCTTGCAATAAAATATTTGTAACATTATCTTTAGCTCCCTGGGTTTTCTAAACTTGCATTTCAGTCCAGTCTAAAAGCAGAAGTAGACCTTCTTTGATAATTTTTGAGTCAACATATGGCTGAATTAGAAGAAATCATCAACAGAAAAGTTGTAGCCCTCTGAATTCTCTTTCCGAAGTCATTTTGAATGACCGTTTTTTGAGTCCTGTAGCTAAAGTTATGGCCAAAACACCGCAACATATTTATAAAGTAGCCCTTAATCTTTTACAAATTACGTGATTTTATTACTGAAAGTAACTGAATTCTTCTTCTCTTTTTTTTACCTATTTTCTGCAAAATTCAATCAAATATACCCGAGTAACATTATTTATATACTAATAATAGATAAATAAGATATGAAAATGTTGTAAAATTATCCTCATCACCTTGGACTTCTTGGAAGGAGTCCTGGCCTTGGCTTCTTCTTTTTGTCCTCAAGCAATTGCGAAAGCATCTGGTTAAGGGTGTCGAAAGATTCTTACTATGCGCGAATCATATAAAGTTGCTTCCTCTAGACCTGGACTTGCTGTTCAAAGCACTTAGCCATTTCTTCAGGAGTTCCTGCCATATACGCGAAGGCTTTCTCTCTATGGACGAGTTCGAGGCCTGTGATTCCGCGATGGTGGAGTGTGCCTCGCTTACTTCAATGCCCTGGCTAGGGTGTTGTAGTCCACTGGGCTATTGCACCAGTCTGAGTGCAAGTATGCCAGTTCACTCCTTCAAGCTTGGTGTCAGACTCATCGGAGCTGACTATCGGCTGCTTTCCCTTAGTCTTGCTTGGCGTAGTGCTTGGACCCACCATCTTTGAAGTAACTTCAAGGTACTCCATGTTAGATAAGATTCTCCTCGTGCGAGAGTGACACCTTTTGGCCAAGTGGGAGACCAGTGTTGATGATAGCTGGTGAACACCGACTGTTTGCTTACATGTGAGCTGCAGTAGCATTCGGAGAGCACCGCTGTGATGATCCATTCACATCAGCATTATGGAGTGATTGATGAACACTCCTTTTCTTTGTCAAATAGTTTCTTAGGTTCATCAGAGGGAGATCGAAGAGACCAGCCACAAGTCTCCGAGGATAAGGACTTTTCAGCTCCCTTCTGACCTTAGCCATTAGAGATCGAATGTTAACCTTATGTCATAACTCTGAGACGCAAGTCTCAGAGACGCAAGGTCAGAGACACAGAGTTCACATTCTAGGACAGACGCGATTCTCACATTTTGGCTTTGAGACGTGAGTCTCGTGTCTTTACTGAGAAGGAACACAGGCCTCGCGTTGCTGATTGTCGCATTTGTCTGATGACACTTGAGAAACGCGAACTTCATGAGTCTCGCATTCTGATGTAGAGACGCGGGTCTCATGTCTCTGAGAAGAGATGCGAATCTCGCGTTGCTGAACGTCACGTCTGCGTGATAGGGCCTCAGAAACGCAAGCCTCATGAGTTCTACGCTTTAGTATCCAGATGCAGACTTCACGTGTTTGATGCAGTTCAGAAGAGACGCGGGCTTGAGCCTCGCGTCCTGTATTTGTTGGACAGATGATTTTCCAGCTTCTTCTATCTGTTGTCAACATGTGCGATGCCTTTGTTGACGTTCAACATTTCAGTTGTACTTTACAGGTTATTGGGGACTCCTGATAACCTGGAGCTGAGGAATATTAAGAGGAGAGGCGTGGCAAGATTAACCTTCAATGATGTTGGCCTCGCGGTCTTGTGGGAGACGTTGACGCGGGCCGCGTGGACGACACCACCAGAAATGGTGCTATTTGCACAGGCCATTCTTTAGGAAGTCTCTGAAGAGACTTGAGAGTGGATCTCTTAGGAGACCCTACGGTATTGTATCGCCACTCTGGGGCTTTTGGAGCTATAAGAGAGAAACTCCTCGTACTTTGCCTAGTCGAATTCTATGACAAGTGACTTGATTGTCCTTCCCATGAAGTTGACGTCACCTTGCGCCACAACTTGCTCATCAGTGGAGAAAGTAGTCCCCAGCAGAGTCGCCATTTCTAGTACAGGGAGGAAAGTTGAAAGTTTATTGCAAAGTTTTCTTGAATCAATGAAAAGTTACAATAACTCAAATTCCAACAATAAAAGAGAGGAGATACTCAAGCTCAAATCTCCTCTTTGTTTAAGGCTGGGTTTTTGCGTGGCGGTAAAAAGTGAATCTTGTTTTCTGTTGATCGGGTGAACGTCATGCTCCTTCAGAACTTCTCTCTTTAGATCACTGATTGAGTAGCACATCTCCTATCTAATGAAATCTCAAAGAGATTTAGGCAAAAACTTAAACTCAACAAGTTTATATAGAAGAGTTGTACTCTTTGTAAAGCAAATATTCCTCATCTAAAAATTCTGACCCCTTTTCAATAGTAGCTTTAGGTATTTATAGGGGTTCTAGAGGTAAAAATATCTCCTAAAAACCCTCCATAAAGGGGGTTAACTCCTCTCATTATGTAGGCAGTACTTGACCCAGTAATTAGGGTAGTCATAACTGAGACACGGGGCTCATTTGTAGTTAAAACACAGGCTTGAGCTCTGTGTTTAGGCATTGAAATGATGTCGGACGCGGGCTTCGAGCTCCGCGTTTTGGCACTGCTATGGTGTTGAAATGCAGGCATCGAGCCCTGTGTTTTGGTACTGCAATGATGTTGAGATGTGGGCCTCGAGCCCCTGTGTCTTAACACTACAGTGATGTTGAGACACGGGCTTCAAACTCTGCATCTTAATACTGCCTCAAACTCCGCATCTTGATACTGCATCAATAGTTTTGATCATCCTTGCGTCTGAAGTATAGATTATGTTATCTGATAACTTATCTTCAGTGATTTTTAGACAGTCCACATCAGGTAGGTGGCAAGATTGGTGGAAGATATCCATCAATATGGGCCTAATTAAGCCAAACCACTAACCTTTGAGGTTTCGCCTCTTAGTCCCCTACCTAGTCACTGATTTGGCATAAGTTAAGTTCTAACAACTTCCTCCTTTAGTCAATCTCCTAATTTGTCTGAGTTATCGTAGGGCTAACGTCTAGTTATATTTAAATTAAGGTATTGAGTGAAAGGAAGATAGTTTGTGGTCTAAGGTAGGGTACTGACGTCCCTACCTTATGTAATTTAGGGGTTTCCCCTTAAAATGAATTTAGTGCATGTGTACAAGTAAATAAAAAAATTTATTCAAAAAGTAAATCAGCCAAAAAGTGCTTCTAATATATATGCAATGTGGACGTACCTTGTCTCCAGCAGTCTTCAACAGAAACTAAAGAATGAAAATAGACACGTGTCTATAATGCAATAGTCTAAATAGTTTTTTTAAGTTAATCAATAAATAAGTTACTGTTAATTTATTAGAAGTATGAAGCGTTATCAAATAGAAAATCTACTAATTTCAGTAAATAATTTAAGAAATTTCAAGCAACCTTACAGAAAGCAGGTTAGTAGTCAACTCAACCTAGCCGAGTTGGCGCAGGTTTTGCCATGTTTATGTATGGCCCTGTTGAGGGTTTAGGGGCTCTGCTTTGTATGCAGAGTCCCACAACCACTTATATGTCCTTTTTGCAAAGTATTTTCCTATTCTCCCAACTTGCACACAGAAATAGAGAAATTAGAGTTATTTAAAAAAGAAAACTATACCATTCGCTCTCTGGCAATGGCGCCAAAATTTTGATTGACAGAGAAAAGAGAGTAAAAAGAAAAAAGTTAAGGTTAATAAGTTCCTCTATTTTCTCACAATTAATCCGTTGTAGCAAGAGCTAAATGGGTCAATCTGCAGGGCGATATGTGATGGAAGCGTTTCGATACGGTTCCTTTGTGTAGAACTTGGAATGAAAGATGATGGTTATAAAAGAGTTGATTAAATAAAAAGAGATATCTTAGCCCACTAATCATCTGCCACAACTAAGTACTAGTCCATGAAGAATAAATATTATATTGAACCTAAAAGATTGATCTTAGAATGTTGCTTCAAATTTAAGTAAGTTGAGTAAGATAGAAAGAAAACTCTAAATAAAGTATACTAGATAAAATTAAATATTAGTTTATCAAAGTTTCTATGTGTAACATAAGAAAAATAATTTTAGACTTAACATTAAGCTATCAAAGTATCTAAGCATAAATCAAGAATAACCATTAAATAGTGTAACCCTAAAACTAGTTTAACTTAATTGATCACTAATTTTCAAAAATCTTAACTTAATTTTAAGGTTCCAACTAGGCATAGAATTCAATCAATTCATCTTATAGAGCTAAACTTAGTTGGTGGAGAGATTAGAACACTACAAAGAGAATTAACTACTCATATTTATGATTAAATTAGGCATGGTGATTAAAGGATGAATAAAATAAAATTGAAGAATAAAAATTAAAAAATAAAAAGATATGAAAAGAAAATAGGGACCTTTATTGAATTGTTACGAGTTCAGTACAAAAGCCCTTCTTCTCTTTACAAAGCTTCTCCTTCAATTTAAAGCTTGAAAATACAATGGAAATTCGAAAAGAAAAAGATCTAAAGAAAAGTCTAAGCTTGATCTTCTGAGATACCTCCGCTCTATTGCTCTGCCTCTCTATTTATAGGAGATTCTAGTGGTAGAATTCCAGTAGAACACACCAACACAACTGCCACGCATGTGGCTTCAAGAAAGCCATGTTTTCGCAGCTTTTCAAGAGGAAACGCGACAATATGGTGGAGTCAGGGCACGCGTTTTGGGCTCTGACTTCATCTCGTCCGTCCATGTGGAGAAATATCCTCATAATCTTCATTCGAACTCCAGAATTAAAAATAATCATATTTCTTAGATAACGTAGGAAGCAAGTTATCTATAAATCACTTGAATTCTCCTCTTTTATCTTTGATTTGGAGCTCAAGCAACTTGATTTAAATTGATTTTTTCCTTTATCTCTAAATTAGGATAGGATTATATCTGAATTTACTTGGGGTTAATGGGCTTTTGGGCTTCTCTTAAACTTTTGTGCTTCTTTATTCACGTTTTCTTTTCTTTCTTGAATTTATAGAGGCATGTACACTACTAAGCAAAAATACCATTACATAGCAATGTTTAATAATAAATAAATGTGAAAATTGACTAAAAATATGCACATTTAATGAACAATCACTTTTACATTTGAAGAGTGCTGGAGCAATGGTACGTGTGCATAGCACATAGTATAGGAACACTTTTGAGTGGTTTATATTGCTTAAGTGTTGCCTTCTTCTATATAATTGTTCATTTACACTAAAACGAATTAAGGGCTTAACCGATAACAAGATAAGATGGGAGAGTCATTACCCTTACCTTAGCCCTAAAACCATCTCCTCGCTCGCTAATCAACCTAACTAAAATTTGAGTAGATGTTGGCTTTAGGAACATCTCAGACTTAATAGGAGATTGACCTTGAGAGGAAGTTGTTAGAGTTTGACTCTGGCAAATTGGTGTCTAAAGTTGGGAATTAAGAGACAAGATCATCGAAAAACTAGTGGTTTGGCGTAATTAAGGCCTCATGCTCTACACAGATACTTCCCACTGTGTTTTGCCCCTACCTGGCTAATTAACCTATGGTCAATCTGTTGCAATATACCTCTTCTGGATAGTTAACCAGTTAGGAGTCATCTAGGTCTATGGTTTACCCTAACATAGGCTAGATTTTCTTTCTTTTGTATTTTATTTGTTTGTTTGTTTTTTATTTGTCTTTTTGTGTCATGTGGATCATACTTATAATTTTTTTCATGCAAATGTAAATCCATATTTCACCCCGGCCTCTTTTGACTCGAATATTACCAACCCAGCATTGCATAATTTTAACCAACCAAGTATGCTCTTCATATATGCCCCAATCCCAGTATTATGAACAAGATTGGAAGAATCATCTCCACACATCATCGAGTAAGTAGGAATACAACTCTCCCAAGTCATATTGTCAACCATCTTACCACATTCAGCTTCATATACCTTATTTCAAGATCAACTGATAGAAGAAAATATGTGTTAGAAAAGAGTATAAAAGCATTGCATTTGTCCGAGCGACAATTCCAAAATATGATGTGCTCACAATTCCCTAAAAACTTCTAAATCCAAATCCAAACTCCATTTTTCAAGTTCTACAAAAATAAGAAGAAGGACCAATTGACTTGAAAAGCAGTATAGAAGCTATGATTCAGATCCAAGATGATTTCAACCAATCTATCAATAGGGCGGGTTAGTCAGTTGTGCAACCCAATGATTGATAGGAATCAGAAAACTCTACCTAACACATTTTTGACCATTCCTGATTTTCCTAACCACATTGATAAAACCCAAGAATTATGGTGTCTTAGAAGTTATAACCAAGATTCAATTTCATCACACCACCTTGAACTTGACCAATTCAAAACCATTGATAAATTGGCAAGTTTTCACTTTAAGAAATTTGAACTTGAAAGTGAATGTAACCTTGATCTCCAAATTTACGATTCAGTTCCAAACTTTGAATATATGTTGACTCTGATATCCTTAACCGATTTGGACGCAATTCTCGAGCTGATATTGATTCCACTATCCATAGATCTTGAAATTGAACTCCCTATTTTTGATAGTCACATTCCATTAATGGGACATGAATATAAATTTTTACTCTTTGATTTGGACCCAACTTTTGAGCCAAATCGTACTCTCGAGCCTAAACTTGATTTAAGTCATATTTTTGAGTCAGTATTGGTTCCCAAAACTTTCACTCTTGAGAACAAATCAGCCACTCCTCCAGTCACATTCCATCTAGGTATAGACCATTATGATTTCGAGATAATATTACAAGATTGATCATATAACTGGAATGATTTTATGTTAGGATCTTACATGATCCTAATCAAATTGGGAATAAAAATAATGAAAATAAAAAAGAGGTCAAAAGTGGGTTCTATCAACCACCACATTATTTAGATTGGGCAGCAATTCTTGCACCAATCAGAGTACCACTGAAACCACCACCTTGAGATAACATTTTTCCTTCTCTTTCTTCTTTTACATGCATATATGCATTCATTTATATATTTAGGACAATGCATGAGATAGGTGTGGGGGACCGTTCTAACATAGGTTTTCATTTTTCATAAAAAATAAAAAATATATTTTTCTTTTAAAACTTTTTAAAAAGGGAAACAATATTTTGACTTATTTTTTTAAGAAATTAAGTTAATTTTAAGGAATAGAAGAATCATAATTAGGATTTCTTATACTTGGTCAAAATATAATTATTTATTTGATTTCTAGGTTTAGAAACAAAATTGAAAAAGTAATTTAGTCCTGATTTTTGCCTTGATGAAATATGCATCTTTATATACTTGCATACTTATGATTCAAAAGAAAGATTCTTGTGTGTGTGTGTGTATCAAAAATTCTTTGACTAACCTGGATATTTGTGCCTTATAAAGCATAAATATTCACGCCTAAAAGTGGTTCATATCATAAATAAAATTCTTAATTTTTTGGCCTTGTTTGCTTATCCTTTAGTCCTTGGGGTATTTTCTCACCCGGTGCCCTAAGACTGTTTGTTTGGAAGTCACCGATTAAAGGCTCGTACATAGGCCAATTAGAAAGCCTAATAGAGCTAAGGATATTTCCGGCATAAAATGTAAAATAACACATAAGTGTTAGAGTTAAAGAATCCTTAGTCAAAATATTCATGATCACAAATATGCATATGATTTAGGGTAAAACTAAAAGACAAGGTGAGAACACAGTCTAATCCTTATCTTAATTGATAACAAATTTTTGTATAGACACTAAGTATAGAAATGAATAGTTGGGTGATCCTAAGACTTATAGATTACTTGATTTTTGCAAAATACTTCAAATATTTTTTCCTTTTCAAAATGTATTTTCAAAATACTAACACTTTGTTTTTCTTTTTTTATAAATTTTGTGGGTGTAATTTACTAAAAACCCTCAGAAGACTATAACTCCACCTCTAGGGGTAACCTAGAGCTTTAAAGACTTGCTACACATGCTCAGTGCAGTTGCGTAACTTGCGAAAATAGGTAACTTTTAGTTTTCTTATTTTGCTCGAGAACGAGCAAAAGATAGGTGTGGGAGTGTGATTGTACACATATTTTGCATAATCTATTACTATATTCCCACATCTATTGTTTAATAAACTCGGCAATTAACTTGTCTTAAATGTCTAAATTGTGCAGATGATAATAATTGAGAAGGAGAGGATAATCTCAAATCTAATCCAACTAAATCAGATTTTGGAAGATTTATTTCACCACCAAGGATTGAGATGTATATTCTGATGATCCCCCAGAGATAAAGACAAAATCAATTGAAGAATATTGGATAATAGAGAAGCACTGATCCATGCACTCCGAATCTGGCTTAATGGCCAAATCATTAACGTGGATCTGCGGCTCTGGCCGTGAATTTGCAGCATAGTTGTGTCACTTGGGGAGCATTTGCTCTCAGATTATCATATTATTTCATTTTTGTATACGCATTCATGTTTATCTATATATGTACATTATATTTCAAGTGGCATTTCAATTACATACATGCATATGATTGATTGTGTATGTTTAATAATGTCGATACATGCTTTTATAGCACAATTAATTTCAGCTAAGCTTGATTTGATTACAAATGAATCACTACATTCTTTTAAACGCTTATGCATTGGTTTTGTGATTGTTTCAAAAGAGAGAGAACTTTTTTGATTTAAATTGGTATCTTATAGTTACTCATATTCTTTTGAGAAAAGCATTTTTTTAGCAAAATGTTCATATTTCCTATTATCAATTATTACAATTGATATCTATATTTCAAATTATTTTTTTCAAATGGTACTTATGTTTATATTTAATTACAAGTGATATTATAAGTGGTAACAAAATTTGGTTTTTACAATTGGTATCTTAAAAAAAGTTAAAGTTTCATTTATTTTCAAATTTTGCTTTTGATACGTATTGATCTATTGATCGTGCACATATTTTGCATTCTTTTCATTACACTTTTATATTTATCGGGTAATAAATCTACTAATTTTCTTGTCTTAAATGTCTATTTTATAGAAGATAAACATAAAGAGAAAGAAGATTAAACTAAATAAATATCAGTTAAAATCATATTTAACTGGATCTATTTGGTTAGCTCAGGTGATCTCAGATCTAGTTAGTTAAAACTCAGATTTTGGTGAATCAATTTGATTGATTTAAAGTTCTATAAAGATATCACTACATTCAGAACTAATCAAGGATTGGAGCAAATGCTCAACTGAAGATCAGAGCAAATCAGAAAGATAACACCGAATGAAAATCGATAAAATTCGGATTTCTATAAATCTATTTTGGTTAGCTAAAGATCAACCAAAAATAACATCAAATACAGAGTCCAAATTCAAAATCCAAAGGGATAAATGGATAGAGAGAAGATCAACAGATGAGATGACGCAATTTTGACTGGATATATTTTAGTATTTGAATCATAATTTTCGCTAATGAAACTCAAATATGATGATTCAAGATAATCCAGAAAAAAGACTTAAATGGCTACAACTCTTAAGTTGATCGATGTTTCTAACTCTATCATTTGATAAGTTATATTTAGCAATCAATACGATAATAAGTTGCAAATTAGAATTGAATATCCAAATCAAATCAAGTTTGGAGATAAGGGGAGGATTTAAATTCAGAAATAATAAGCTCTCCCTATCTTTTAACTCATTTTCTTATCCATTTCTATTCTATAGATACTCCTCACATCAGAGGCAGAGAAATAAGGAGGCAGAGAAGGATTCTTAGGCTAGTTTCTTATTCTTTTTAGTGTAAATTTTATTTTTCATTTTATGTAACTTTTATTTCTTTGTAAGTGTAGCTTAGACTAAGATTCATTTAAGTAAGAGAGAGATTTATGTTGAGAGTGACACGGATGTAACCTCCTCCTTTCTTTCATCATTTCTACAAGCAATAAAAAGGTAACTTTTTTATGTTCTTCTTTATTTTTATTTTCTTCTTCTTTTTACTTTTCCTCTTTCGGTGTTGATGATAGTCCAAGTGAGTAAAATAGCATCAGTATTGCCTTACCTTAGCGAGTGCCATCGATAGCTCATGACAATGGATTCTTCTCTATATTTGTATCATTTCATACTTGCTCGAAGAAGCCTTGATGATGTAAAATGAATTGGGACTGAGTTAATATTATGAATTATGCGTTGATCGCCTCCAGATCAAGGTAAAAATGCAAGGATTTCAGGTAAGTCATCAACCAAAAAAGGTAATTATTTCTTTTGGGTTTTCTTTCTTTTCTATAAATCTTTAGTTTAACTCACCTCCATCACCAAATCTCTACTATTTTTCACTTTCTTTGTACAAAATCACCATCTCCTTCTATCTACTACTTTTACAATTTAACATGACTTATTTTCTTTTTCTTTTCAAGAACTAAAAGAAGAATTTTAATCATTTTTTGTAACTTAAAAGAAAACTTGCAAAAGCCTCCATCGCTAGTCCCTCCTTAAGGATCATGACCCGCATAGCCACTGGATATTGAGGTAGCATTGAGTACCTTGTACTACTGTTATAAAGTTCTGAAATTCTGTATTTTTTGTGTGCAGGTTTAAACTCAATCAATTTTGGCGTCGTTGCCAGGGAGGGACGGTAAGTAATTCTCTTTTTAAATTTTATTTTTGATTAACTTTCTTCTTTATTCTTAGTGTGCAGTGATAGGTATCAAGGAAATTTTTACTGCAGTGGACATATAAGTGGCCCTGGACTCTGCTCAAAAAAGCAGAGACCAGAAGCCCTCAGATTTGCTACATTCCAATGACAATCTGAGTGAACTACTAACCTGTATTTTTTACAGGTTGGCTGAATTATTTTAAATATCTGTAGCTATTTATTTCTTTGTTTGACTCACTGTACATACATTTCTAATTCAGCAGTAAAAGGTTGATTGTAATTGCTAAAAACGGTTTAGACTTTGCATTTAGGCACGTGTCTATTTCGTTACATTTTCTATTTACTGTTGAAGAGTGCTGGAGCCAAGGTATGTGTGCATAGCATTTAGTATAAGATTCATTCTTGTATGAAATATTGCTTGAGTGTTACTTTTTCTATATACTTGTATGCTGCACTAAACTGAATTAAGGGCTTGTCCTATAAACAAGATAATGTGAGGAAGTCATTAAGCTCCCTTAGCCCACATACAATCTCCTCACTCACTAACCCAAGCCTAACTAAAACTGATTAGACGTTGACCCTAAGGATATCTCAGACTCAATAGGAGATTAACATAAAGGAAAGTTGATTAGAATTTGACTCTTGTCAAATCGGTGTCAAAAGTTAGGGATTGAGGAGCGAAACCCGAAGGCTGGTAGTTTGGCTTAATTAGGCCCATTGCTTTTAAGCACGGATACCTCCCACCAATCTTGCCCCTACCTGGCCAATTAACTTGCAGTCAAATACGACAATATACCCCCCCGTGGATAGTCTAACCAGTTAGGAGTCGTCTTGGTCTAAGGTCTACCCTAACTTAGGATAGATTTTTTTCTTTTTATTTCTTTATTTGTTTGTTTTCTTTATATTTTTGACATTTCTTGTGTGATATGGCTTACAATAATAATTTTTTTCAATTTCAATGGTAATCCATGTTACACCTCGACCTCTTTTTCGGATATTACC
The DNA here is from genome assembly GCA_038442645.1 of Agave tequilana. Taxonomy (NCBI): domain Eukaryota; kingdom Viridiplantae; phylum Streptophyta; class Magnoliopsida; order Asparagales; family Asparagaceae; genus Agave; species Agave tequilana. The sequence continues at coordinate 12,189 of JAVJIF010022837.1, forward strand.
AACTCGGCATATCATAACTTTAACCAACCTAGTGTGCCGGATTGGTCTTATCCGAATCAATACATGCCCAGTCCTAATACTATGAAAAAGACTGAAATAATCATCACTACTCCTCACAGAGCCAATGGGGATACAACTTCCCTGAGTCATATTGTCAGTCACCTTACCAACACCCAGCTTCGTATACTCCGTCTCCTGAACAACCATTAGAAGAATCAATTGACTGAGAAAGAGGATGGAAGCCTTAGAAGAGCTTGAGCGATGAATTCAAATTCTAGAAGACTCAAAATCCTGTCAAAATCTTCAAATCACAGATTCTTACTCTATTTTTCAAGAAGAACATACCGACTTAGAAAAGATTATGGAATCCATAATTCAATTATAAGGTGATCCACTCAATATAATAGAAGCAATACTTAGTCGATTCGAAAATATGCGTACGAATAAGAAAACTCTCCCTACCCAATCCTGACTATTTCCGACACTTCTAGCTATATTCATGAAAACAAGAATCATGTTATCTTGAAAACTTTGACCAAGATTCAATTTCACTACAAAATCTTGAACTAGACCAATATCAACGCATTGATGAATTGGCTAGTTTTCATTATAATGAGATTGAACTTTATTATAAATGTGAACTCGATCCCCAATTTTGTGATTCAGTTTCCATCTTCGAATCTATGTTGACTCCGGTATTTTACCCAATTTGGACCAATTTTTTGAGCCGACATTTATTCCCGTACCCACAGATCTAGAAGTTGAATCACCAATCTTGGATATTCACATTCCATTGATGGGAAAATAATGTGAATTTCAATTCTTAGAAAGACTCAACTCTTGAACCAAAACTGACTCTCGAACCTAAAGTTAATTTTCTCGAGTTAGTATTGGTTCTTGAACCTATCATTCTTGAGCCCAAGTTAACCATTCCACCAAGTCACATCTTTTGTTGGACATAGGTTAGACCATGATGACTCTGTGATGATTTTTCATGACTGGTCATGTAAGGGAATAAGTTTCATGATAGGATCTTTCATGATCCTATTTATATTGGGGACAGTAAATATTAAATAGAAAAGAGGTCAATAAAGGTGGGTTCCATGAACCACCACATTATCTTGATTGGGTAGCAACGCTTGACCCAATCTGACCACTACTGGAACCACCACCTTAAGGTAATATTTCCCTTCACTTTCTTCATTTTCATGCATCTATGCATTCATTTATACATTGAGGATAATGCGTGAGATAGGTGTGGGGGAGGATTCTAGCATAACATAGGTTTTCTTTTTATTTAAAATAAAAAAACTAACATTTTCTTTCTTTAAAAATAAAAAACTGCTTGAAAAGAGAGCAATATTTTGACATATTTTTTGTAAGAAATTAAGTTAATTTTAAGTAATGGGAGAATCATAATTAGGATATCTTATACTTGGTCAAAATAAGATTATTTGTTTGATTTCTATAGTTAGGAAGAAAATTTGAAAAAATAATTTAATCTTGATTTTTATCTTGATGAAATATACATGCTTTATACACTTACACACTTAGGGTTTAAAAAACAAATATTCTTATGCCTTATTAAAATATATATATAATATAATATATATCAAAAATCCTCTGATTAAGCTAGATATTTATACCTCATAAAGCATAAGTATTCACGCCTAAAAGCGGTTCATATAATAAAATCCTTAGTTTTGTGGTCTTGTTTGCTCGAGTCCTTAAGTCCTTGGGGTGTTTTCTCACCCGGTGCCCTAAGACCGTTTGGTTTGAGTCACCGATTAAAGGCTCGTAACATGGGCAGATTAGAAAGCCTAATAGAACTAAGGAATAATATCACCAAAAAATAAAAAAGAAAAAATAATAAGACATAAGAGTTAGAGTTAAAGAACCCCGAGTAAAAATTTTATGATCACAAAGGTGCATATAACTTAGGGTAAAATAATACACTAGATGAGAAATACAGTTTGACTTATTGCCTTGATTGATAACAAGTTTTTGAATAAAACTAAGCTTAAGAATAAAAAGTTCAATTTTCCTATAACATATAGATTACTTAATTCTTACAATAATTCTTTAAATATTTTCTCTTTCAAAATATGTTTTCAAAATGCAAACACTTTGTTTCTCTTTCTTTATGAATTTTGTTCGTGTAATCTACTGAAAATCCTCATGAGATAAAACTCATCCTCTAGGAGGAACCTAGAGGTTTAACGGCTTGTTGCACATGCTCGTGCAATCGCGTAACCTACAAAAATGGTCTAATAATCTTTGATTTAGTTTTGTTGTTTTGCTCGAGGACGAGCAAAAATAGGTGTGGGGGTGTGATCGTACACATATTTTGCATTCTTTTTATTACAATCCTACATTTATCATGTAATAAATCTGCTAATTTATTTATCTTAAATGTCTATTTTACAGAAGATAAACATAAAGAGAAGAGGATTAAACTAAATAAATATCAGCTAAAATTAAATTTAACTGGATCTATTTGGTTAGTTGAGGATGATCCTAGATCTAGTTAGTTAAAAATCAGATTTTAGTGAATTAATTTGATTAATTTAAAAATCTAAAAGGATATCACTACATCCAGAACAAATCAAGGATTGGGGCAAATGTTCTGCTGAAGATCAGAGCAAATCAGAAAGATAACACCAATAGAAAGCGATAAAATTCGAATTTCTATAATTCCATTTTGGTTAGCTAAAGATCAACCGAGGATAACATCAAATACAGAGTCCAAATTCAAAATCCAAGGGATAAATAGATAGAGAGAAGATCAACGAATAAGATGAGGCAATTTTGACTAAGATTCTGACTGAATACATTTTAGTGTTTGAATCATACCTTTCGCTGCTGAAACTCAAATCTGATGATTTAAGATGATCCAAAAAGAAGACTTAAAGGTCTACAACTCTTAAGTTGATCGTTATTTCTAATTCTAACATTTAATAAGTTATATTCAACAATCAATACGCTAACAAGTTGCAGATTAAAATTGAATATCCAAATCAAATCATGTTTGGTTTCAGATATAGCCAGCTCTCCCTATTTTCTAACTCATTTCCTTATCCATTTCTATGCTATAAATACTCCACACCTTAGAGGCAGAGAAACAAGCAAGCAGAGAATGATTCTTAGGCTAGTTTTCATTCTTTTTAGTGTAGGTTTTTATTTTCATTTTATGTAATTTTTATTTCTTTGTAAGCATAGTTTAGACTAACATTCATGTAAGTAAGAGAGAGATTTATGTTGAGAGTGACACCGATTTAACCATCTCCTTTCTTCCATCGTTTCTACAAGCAATAAAAAGGTAACTTTTTTATGTTCTTTTTTTTTTCATTTTCTTCTTCTTCTTTTTACTCTTCCTCTTTCTGTGTTGATGATAGTCCAAGTGAGTCAAATAGAATCGGTATTGTCTTGTCTTAGCGAGTACCATCGATAGCTCATAATGATAGATTCTTCCCTATATTTGTATCATTTCATACTTGCTCGAAGAAGTCTTGATAATGTAATGTGAAATGGGACTGAGTTAATCTTATGAGTTATGCGCTGATCGTTATGCAAGGATTCTAGGTAAGTCATCAACCGAAAAAAGGTAAGTATTTCTTTTAGGTTTTTTCTTTATTTAATCTTTGGTTTATATCACCTCCATCATCAAATCTCTACTATTTTTTCACTTTTTTTGTACAAAATCACCATCTCCTTCTATCTACTACTTTCACAATTTAACATGACTTATTTTCTTTTTCTTTTCAATAACTAAAAGAAGAACTTTAACTATTTTTTGTAACTTAAAAAAGAACTTGCAAAAATCATCCATCGCTAGTCCTTCCTCGAGGATCACGACCCCCATAATCACTTGCTATTGCGATAGCATTGAGTACCTTGCACTGCTGTTATAAAGTTCTGAAATTCTGTATTTTTTGTGTGCAGGTTTAAACTCAATCATCTATATACAAGGGGAGTTAACTTAATGTCTCCTCTATATATAAACTTATGATGAGTATATTGCATAAAGAAGAGCTTGATCTCTCTTTTCTATATGATGCACGTGTGTAGGGGCTTAACATCTCCGTCTACAGTCATAGTATATTATACTTTTGTGGATTAGGGTTTAGTCATTCTTTCTCCATTTAATGCATGTATGTAAGGGGAGTTAACTTTTCATCTTTTCTCTTCATAACTTTTTATTGCATGTACATTTACCATGTTTCTTACCCCTTTATCGATGACTTGACAAAAAGGGGGAGAGAAATTTAGAGTTTATATATGCATGTTATATTTATGTCTATGTATATATGCCTATATTTAATGTTTAATTATAAGATTTATTGAATATCTATATGTTTTATGTTATGCATGAGTTAAGTGAGAGCTTTTATGAAGTTTATCTATAATCCATGCATATATGACTCCATGAGTTTTGTCATCATCAAAAGGGGGGAGATTGTTGGCCCAAAGGCCCATTACTCTAGTTTTGATGAAGATTAACTCATGTAGTTATTGTACTAATGATCTTGTATTGTTGGGTTTCAGATATTTATTAATATCTTAGTTTAGTGTTTAGCTTCAACAAAAGATTCAAAGTCAAGTTTTGAAGTAAGCACGTGTTGATCAAGAGTGCCTATGCTTAAAGATCGTATCAAATACTCAAGGAAGAGTCTAACTCGATGGAATCAAGTTGAATCATGTTAACATTTAGAAGAAGATTTATTCAAGAAGAAGACTGGAGTCAAGAGTTTTGAGTATAGAATTTATGTAAAGAATAGATTAGTTTTGATTGCTCAAGCTTATATACACAAAAACGTTTGGTTTTCAAAAATACAGTTTTGATTTCATGATTAAATTTCTATAACTCAAAAATTAGTTCAAATATTTATAATATGTGTTGATTTTTCATCACACATACTTGTGTTATATTGTATCTACATTAACTTAGTTTTGTAAAATTATAGAGACTTATTAGATTAAAAATAAATTTAAAAAAATGTCTATATGTTTCAAAATGTTGGTTGGGCTGAGCTGGTCGACCGCAGAGCTCATTTGCTCTGCCGGTTGACCACACGGTCGACCGACATGCGCAAGACATGCATAAACTCATGTGACCTAAACTCAATTGAACGAACGATCGACTGTAGTAGAGATCGACTGACTGGACGATCGACCGACTGAGTCTGCAGAGCTCTTGAGTATTCTTGGTCGACCGGGCTGCGATCCTTCGCTGATTTACTCAAACACTCTTTCAGAAATTTAGCTAAAACTTTTTATTCTGATATTTAATCAAGGTGAATTAAATTATACTTCAAAGATAACTTTTATGGCTACATTTCTTGTTCAATGATCGTTTTCTGATTCAAAAGTTAAAGATATCAAATATTGGTTTGAAGTCAGTTATTGTTTTGAAATATTTATAGCTTTCTTGTTTGACACCTTCTGTATTTTCCTCATATGTTTTACCTGTGATATCAGATTAATTTTATTTAAGATGAATTGAAAACAAGATTTAAAGATTTACAAATTTTTCTTATATGATTATTTACAAATTCAAATATTTTGGATCTCAAAACTATACTCAAAGTTGACTTTTTGCATAAGGTGGTCTCTGGTTGGTCGACCGCGTGGTCGACGATCAAACTCCAATGGTTAGAAATATGACCGTTGTTAATTCGACCAGACAGTCGACCAATAGGCCATTTTTGGCACTTTTTGAATCCAACGGCTAGTTTTCTTGGCGTATAAATATGGGATTTTTGGGTGAGTTTTGAACAAGATTATTAAGAGCCTATTTTTCATCTTCAACAGAGTTTTCTCAACAAGTTTTTAGAGTTTCATTTACATATCAAAATAGAGTTTTCAAGAGTGATTCTCTTGAGTTTTCAAAAGAATTTTCTTGAGCTTCCACTTTCAAATATATCTAATTTCTCGCACAAGCTTAAGCCTTTCATTGCTAAATCTTGTTGGCCCAATGGCCTTCCACTCTAGTTTTGATGATGATCAACACTCATGTAGTTATGTTTACTAATATTCTTGTGTTTCTAAGTTTCAGATCATTAACAGGATATTAGTTGGTGATTAGCTTCAACAAGATGATTAGAAGCTATTCATGATGATTCCGGTGCCAACGCTTAAGATCATACCTTTGCACTTGGAGAATCACGGTGTTTGGACGAGTCTACTTGAAGATGAAGATCGTCAAGAAGACTTAGGTATCTAGTTTAGAGTTTGAGTTTTAGATCCATTTGTAAAGCTTAGTTTAGTTGATATGCTCAAGTGCACAAAACACACACGTTTATGATTTGATTTTTGGTTTTCATGAATAATAGATCAAAACAAGTTTACATATGTTATATGTATAGTAGATGTTTTCTATTTATACATACATACTTTAACTTGGTAAACAAACTTATTTTGATATCCCTATTCATGTTTTGGAAAAATCAAGTTTGACAAATACAAGGTTTTGTTTTTGATAAAATTTGCAAGACTCAAAAATGAATTGATATGTTGTCTTGAAATTTTTATCACATGTTTATGTTTAACATAAAATGATAAAATAAGTTTTAGAAAAACATATTTTTAGAAAAACAGTTTTTATTGTGATTAAACTATTTTTTAGATTTACTGTGAATTTATGGGATTTTTATTGAGTGAAAAGACCTATTTTCAAATCCCGTATCTGTGCAGAACTGTGGACTGGCTGACAGGCGGCGGTCGACCGTACCGGTCGACCGCACCAATGGCCGGTCGACCGGAACGGTCGACCGAAGTGCACGTCTGTCTGGCACAGTGGACGGTCGACCGTGCCGGTCGACCGGAGCAGTATATCTGCTCTCGGGTTTTATCGGTCGACCGGGCCGGTCGACCGCTATTGCCCAACGGTCACATTTTTGACCATTGGCGGTCGACCGGGCCGGTCGACCGATGCCTGTCAGAACTGCCACATCAGCCTAACGGCTAGTTTTGTATAGGGGCTATATAAACCCCATCTCTTTGGGGATTTTGCCCAAGTTTTTCAAGAAGAAAATACCAGTTTCTGAAGTGTTTAAAAGAGTTTTAAAAGAGTTTAAGTGCTAACAAGATTTATTCTTTGTGTTTTTGGGTTTTGGAAAAATCAAAGAATTGGAATTTGGGATTTTTGTATTGGCTTTCATTCTTTATCTTTTACAAGAAATTTCCCAAGTGTTTTCTTTGAGTTCTTGTTTTCCAAAACACATAGTTTCACACTTGAGCTATCTTCTATCCTAAACTATTTAGGATCTTGTTTTTGTGAAAAAAGAAAAGGAAAGAGGTTTGTGGTTGAAATATACCACTTGTTGTAAACCCTTGATTTCTTGAGTTGCTCCCTCTTTGGTAGAGGTGGAGATTGTTGTATTGGGTTGTTGGTTTGGATCCCTCTTAGGTAGAGGTGATAGTGTTTGGTTGTGAGCCTCTTCGGTAGAGGTGTGTGGATTGGTTGTTGTATTGGCTACGGGCCTTACCCCTCGGTTGTGAGGTGGTTGTTTGAGAGAGGAGTTTGGTACTCCTAGAGTTGTAAGAAATCCTCTTGGGTAGAGGTTCCCTCGGTGGGAGTTGAGATAGTGGAAATCCTACACGGTGGTGTAGGCGGGGATGTAGAGCAAGGTGCTCGAACCTCGAAACAAATCTTGGTGTTTGCGTTTTGATCCATTGTCTCTCTAACTCTCTCTCTCTTATATTTGTGCAAAGCATCATTTCATACAAGCATCATACTTTCATAGCATTCATATTATATACATTGCTTGTGTTGCCTTGCATCTTTCATATTGTAATTTATCCTTGATTGCTTGGCTTGATTGTGTGTGCACATATTTCATATTGCTTGGATTGCTTGTGTGTGTGCCTAACTTGTACTCATCCAACAAGAGCTTCACATAGCGCCTCAACCCATTTCAAGGGGAATCAAGGGGAGTTAGTCCAGAGCCTCGCAAGGGGAATTCGGCTACACTTGTTGTATTGTATTAGTTTGTGCATAATTTGCATTAGCTTCCGCATTTAGCGCACTTAGTTTGCATTGAGTTTCTTAGATTAGCAATTACACCTATTCACCCCCCCTCTAGGTGTTTTTCAAATCTATCTTATAAGATCTTTGTTTGTGAGAAGTGCTTGTTTTTTATCAAGAAGTGATCACCAAGTGTTCTACCTTTATATTTGAAGAAGTTGGAGGTAGTGGCCTCGGAGAGTTTGTGGGTTCACGTGTGTTGCTATTGCGCAAATAAGTGAGGGACTTGCAGGTCTAAGAGAGTTCTTGAGGGAACTTGTAGGTGTTGCGACACTGAGTGATCTTGCAGGATTGATTCTATTAGAAATCCTTCATTGCTGTGAAGACGAGGACATAGAGCTAGTAGCTCGAACCTCAAAATAATACTCCCATGTTTGTAATTGGTTACCTCCCTCTTTACTCACTTGTGTTTATTTATCTTGTATGATCATATTGTTTATATCTTTATATGCTTGATATTACTTGTGTTCAATTAATATACATGCTTGGTGATTGAGTTTTTACCTACACACAAGAATACAGAATTTCAGAACTTTATAACATAATGTGCAAATACTCAATTCTACTGCTATAGCAAGTGGCTATGTGGGTCGTGATCCACAAGGAGGGATTAGCGATGGAAGCTTTTTTGCAAATTCTCTTTTAAGTCACAATGAATGGTTAAAGATCTTCTTTTAGTTCTTTAAAAGAAAAGAAGATAGGTTAAAGTTAAGTTAAGAAGAAAGTGGTAGATTGAGAAGGTGGAGAAATAGGAAAATAGATTTATACAAAGAAATTAAAATGAGTGATAAAAGAGTTGGGAGATTGTGGTGATCTAAACTAAAAAAATTAAAAGAAAAAAACTAAAAATTACTTACCTCTTCAGTGCTCATATACCTTGGATCCGTAGCTACGACTTACCTAGTCTTTGAAGGCAATCAAGCATGGCGTTTAGGATCTTGCCCATTCCCGATCTACACTATGAATAAAAGGGCAAGCTAAACTAATAAAAGAATTATTGTTTATCACCATAGGCCATCAAGGGCACTTGCAATGGCGAAGTAGTCTCGAGACTATCGGATTCACTTGGATTGCAACACATCAGAGAAGAGTAATTGAAAACAAGAGTAAAGATGAAAAAGAAACTTCGATTCGATTCAAATAACAATGAAAGAAAAGACTATACCGGTGTCACCCTTTGTACAAGCTTGCTCTCATTCCTCCACGAAACTCATCTCTTCTCTCAATTACAAAAAGAAAAGTAAAAATTACATAAAAGAAAAATAAAAACCTACACTAAAAGGAATGAAAACTGGCCTAAAATCTTTCTCTGCTTCATCGTTGTCCTTTGCCTTAGAGATTGCAGGTATTTATAGGAGAAATGCAGAGGGTAGAGAAGCATAAAGATAGGGGAAGCTGGCTATTTCTGAATTTAATCCTCCCCTTATCTCCAAACTTGATTTGATGTGAATATTTAGTTCTGATATGCAGCTTGTTGGCATGTTGATTGCTAAATATAACTTATCAAATAACAGAATTAGAAATAGTGATAAACCTAAGAGTTGTACACATTTAAATCTTCTTTCCGGATCATCTTGAATCATCAGATTTGAGTTTCAGTAGCAAACGTTATGATTCAAATACTAAAATGTATTCAGTCAAATCCAAGTCAAAGTTACTTCATCTCATCCGTTGATCTTCTCTCTATCTATTTATCCCTTTGGATTTTGAATTTTCCCTTTGTATTTGACGTTATCCTCGGTTGATCTTTAGCTAACCAAAATGGATTTAATAAAAATCTGAATTTTACCACTTTCCATTTGGTGTTATCTTTCTGATTTGCTCTGATCTTCAGTTGAACATTTGCCCCAATTCTTGATTTGTTCTAACTAGATCTGGGATCATCCTCAGCTTGCTAAATATATCCAGTTAATTTGTTTAACTGGTATTTATTTGGTTTAATCCTCTTTCTCTTCATGATTATTTTCTACAAAATACACATTTAAGTAAATAAAATTAGTAGATTTATTACACGATAAATGTAGGAGTGTAATGAAAAGAATGCAAAATATGTGTACGATCACACCCCCACACCTATCTTTTGCTCGTCCTTGAGCAAAATAATTAAACTAAACCAAAGATTATTAGACCACTTTCGCAGGTTACGTGATTACACTGACCATGTGCAACAAGCCGTTAAACCTCTAGGTTTCCCTTAGAGGACGAGTTTTGTCTCGTGAGGGTTTTCATTAGATTACACCCACAAAATCTATAAAGAAAGAGAAACAAAGTGTTAGTATTTTGAAAACACATTTGAAAAAAAATTATTTGAAATATTATTGTAAGAATTAAGTAATCTATAAGTTATAGGAAAACCAAACTTTTCATTCTTAAGCTTAGTCTTTATTCAAAAACTTGTTATCAATCAAGGCATGGAGTCAAACTGTATTTCTCATCTAGTGTATTATTTTACCCTAAGTTATATGCACATTTGTGACCGTAAAATTTTGACTCGGGATTCTTTAACTCTAACTCTTATGCCTTATTATGTATTTATTTTTTTCTTTTTTAATTTTAGGTGATATTATTTCTTAGTTCTATTAGGCTTTATAATCTACCCATGTAATGAGCCTTTAATCAATGACTCCCATACCAAACTGTCTTAGGGCACCGGGTGAGAAAACACCCCAAGGACTTAAGAACTCGAACAAACAAGGCCACAAAACTAAGGATTTTATTATATGAACCAATTTTAGGTGTGAATACTTATGATTTATGAGACACAAATACCCAGCTTAATCAGAGGATTTATATATATATATATTTCATTTTCTTTTTTTTAATAAGGTATAAGAATCTTTGTTTTTTAACCCTAAGTGTGTAAGTGTATAAAGCATGCATATATCATCAAGGTAAAAATCAAGAGTAAATTACTTTTTCAAATTCTTCCTAACCTTAAAAATCAAACAAATAATCTTATTTTGATCAAGTATAAAAAATCCTAATTATGATTCTCCTATTCCTTAAAATTGACTTAATTTCTAACAAAAAATATATCAATATATTGTTTCTATATTCAAAAAGTTTTTAAAATAAAGAAAATGTTAACAATAATTTTTTAAATAATAAAAGGAAAACTAAGTTATGTTAGAACTCTCCCCCACACCTATCTCATCCATTGTCCTCAATGTATGAATTAATGTATAGATGCATGAAAAAGAAGAAAGGGAAGGAAAATATTACATTATGGTGGTGGTTCCGGTGATGTTCTGATTGTGTCAAGCATTGCTACCCAATCAAGATACTATGGTGTTCACAGAACCCACCTTTATTGATCACTTTTTTATTTACATATTTATAGTCCCCAATATGAATAGGATCATGAAAGATCCTATCATGAAACTTATTCCCCTTACATGACCAGTCTTGAAAAATCATCATGGAGTCACATGGTCTATACCTATGTCCAACAAAAGAATGTGACTTGGTGGAATAGTTGACTTGGACTCAAGAATGATAGGTTCAGGAACCAATACTAACTCGAAAAAATCAACTTGGGTTCGAGAGTCAGTTTTGGCACAAAAGTTGAGTCCAAATCCAAGAATTAAAATTCACATTCTTTTTCCATCAATGGAATGTGATTATCCAAAATTAGTGATTCTATTTCTAGATCTATGGGTATAGGAATAAATATTGCTGGTCCAAACTGGGTAAGAATAGAGTCAATATAGATTCGAAGATGGAAACTAAATCACAAGGTTGGGGATCGTGTCCACATTCATAATCAAGTTCAATCTCATTAAAATGAAAACTTACCAATTCATCAATGGGTTGGTATTGGTCAAGTTCAAGGTTCTATGGTGAAATTGAATCTTGGTCAAAGTCTTCAAGATACCATGATTCTTGGTTTTCATCAATATGGCTAGAAGTGTCGGCAATACTCAAAGATTGGGTAGGGAGAGTTTCCTTATTCCTACGCATATTTTCCAATCTGCTAAGTCTTGCTTCTATCATATCGAGTGGATCATTTTGGGATTGAATCATGGATTCCATCCTCTTTTCTAAGTCGGCATGTTCTTCTTGAAAATAGAGTAAGGATCTATGCTTTGAAAATTTTGACGGGATTTTGATTTTTCTAAAATCAAATTCGTCGCTCAAGCTTGTCAAAAGCTTCCATCCTCTTTTACCAGTCAATTGATTATTCTAATGGTTGTTTTGGAGAAGGAGTATATGAAGCTGGATATTGGTAAGGTGGTTGACAATATGACTCGGGGAGTTGTATCCCCATTGACTCTGTGAAGAATAGTGATAATTATTTCAGTCTTGTTCATAGTATTAGGAGTGGGGCACGTATTGATTCGGATAAGACCAATCCGACACACTAGGTTGGTTAAAGTTATGATATGCTGGGTTGGTAATATCTAAAAAAGAGATCGGGGTGTAACATGAATTGCCATTAAAATGGAAAAAATTATTGTTGTAAGCCATATCATACAAGAATTATCAAAATCAAACAAAGAAAAACAAACAAATATAAACAAACAAAAAGAAAAAAATCTAATCTAAGTTTGGGTAAACCTTAGACCTAAACAACTCCTAACTAGTTAGACTGTCCACGGGGGGTATATTGCTGAATCTGATCACAAGTTAATCGGCCAGGTAGGGGCAAGATCAGTGGGAGGTATCCGTGCCTAAGTAACGGGCCTAATTATACCAAACCACCAACCTTCAGGGTTTTGTCCCTCAATCACCAACCTTAGACACCGATTTGGAAAGAGTCAATTCTAATCAACTTCCCCCTAGGTCAATCTCCTATATGCGTCCAAGATGTCCCTAGGGCCAACGTCTACTCAATTTTAGTTAGGCTTGGGTTAGTGAGTGAGGAGATTGTTTTTAAGCTAAGGGAGGGTAATGACTTCCCCATCTTATCTTGTTTTGGGTTTTGCCCTTAAGATTGATTGTGCAAAGTGTGCAGGATATAGAAAAGTAAAATTCAACAAGCAAATAATCACTTAAGAATGTTTTCTAAACTATATGTTATGCATACGTACATTTGCTCCATCACTCTTCAATAGTAATATAATATGTAAACGAATTAGACACATGCCTAAATCAAAGTCTAAACCTTTTTTAACATTTAACAAACATCAATTTATTGTTGAGGTTAGAAAGTATGTACAGTGAGTTAATCAAAAAAATAAATAGTTATAGAAATTTAGCTTGCAATTCAGCCAACTAGCAAAAATATAGGTTAGTAGTTCACTCAGATTGTCACTGGAATGTAGCAAATCTAAGGGCTTCTGGGCTCTGCTTTCTTGAGCAGAGTCCAAGACCACTTATATATCCACTACAGCAAAAATTTTCTTGATATATATCACTGCACTCCAAGAATGTAAACTTAAAAAGAGAATTACTTACCGTTCCTCCCCAGCAACGGCGTCAAAAATTGATTGAGTTTTTACCTGCACACAAGAATACAGAATTTCAGAACTTAAGAATAGAATGCGCAAATACTCAATTCTACTGCTATAGCAAGTGGCTATGCGGGTCATGATCCACAAGGAGGGATTAGCGATGGAAGCTTTTTGCAAGTTCTCTTTTAAGTCACAATTAATGGTTAAAGATCTTCTTTTAGTTCTTTAAAAGAAAAAGAAAATAAGTTAAAGTTAAGTTAAGAAGAAAGTGGTAGATTGAGAAGGTGGAAAAAATGGAAAATAGATTTATACAAAGAATTAAAAGGAGTGATAAAAGAGTTGGGAAATTGTGGTGATCTAAACTAAAAAATTAAAAGAAAGAAACTAAAAATTACTTACCTCTTCAGTGCTTATATACCTTGGATTCGTAAGTACGATTTATCTAATTTTTGAAGGCGATCAAGCATGGCGTGTGGAATCTTCTCCATTCCCGATCTACACTATGAATAAAAGGGCAAGCTAAACTAACAAAAGAATGGTTGTTCATCACCATAGGCCATCAAGGGCACTTGCAATGGCGAAGCAGTCTCGTGGCTATTGGATTCACTTGGATTGCAACACATCAGAGAAGAGTAAACGAAAATAAGAGTAAAGAAGAAAAAGAAACATCGATTCGATTCAAATAATAATAAAAGAAAAGACTTACTTACACCGGTGTCACCCTCAGTACAAGCTTGCTCTCATTTCTCCATGAAACTCGTCTCTTCTCTCAGTTACATAAAGAAAAGTAAAAATTACATAAAAGGAAAAATAAAAACCTACACTAAAAAATGAAAAACTGGCCTAAAATCTATCTCTGCTTCATCGCTCTCCTTTGCCTTTGAGATTACAGGTATTTATAGGAGAAATGCAGAGGGTAGAGAAGTATGAAGATAGGAGAAGCTGGCTATTTCTGAATTTGGATCCTCCCCTTATCTCCAAACTTGATTTAATGTGGATATTCAGTTCTGATTTGCAACTTGTTGGCGTGTTGATTGTTGAATATAACTTATCAAATGATAGAATTAGAAATAGTGATCAAAGTTGTAGACCTTTAAGTCATCTTTCTAGATCATCTTGAATAATAAGATTTGAGTTTCAGAAGCGAAAGTTATGATTCAAATACTAAAATATATCCAATTAAAATTGCTTCATCCCATCTATTGATCTTTTCTCTATCCATTTATCCCTTTGGATTTTGAATTTGGACTCTGTATTTGAAGTTATCCTCGGTTGATCTTTAGCTAACCAAAATGGATTTATAAAAATCTAAATTTTACCAGTTTCCATTTGGTGTTATCTTTCTGATTTACTTTGATCTTCAGCTGAACATTTGCCCCAATCCTTGATTTGTTCTAACTATATCTGGATCATCCTTAGATAACCAAATATATCCAGTTAAATCTGATTTAACTGGTATTTATTTAGTTTAATCATCTTTCTCTTCATGATTATCTTCTGCAAAATACACATTTAAGACAAAAAATAGCAGATTTATTACACGATAAATATATGAGTGTAATGAAAAGAATGCAAAATATGTGTACGATCACTTGGGATTGCCTAATTGTTTAATATTGTTTACTTGCTTTATTTAGTATAAAGTTGTTAGTTTAAATTTTTAATTCCACATTTGATTAGTACATCACCTATTCACCCCCTCTAGGTGATTTACAGCTCGGTCGTGTCATAGTGATGACCCTTAAGTGGCAATCCCCCAGAGCCAGACAAAGATGATACTAAGAACTCTCAGAAGACCACAGCAAGGTAACCACAACTATATTGCCGCGCGAAGACTGCAAGGCGACGAAGGATACCTATAACAAGACCGTAACTCTGGAGCGGAGGCAGATGAGGTGGCGGCACCCCATAAGGGCACAGATGATCAGCCCTTAATACCAGAGCCATCGAATACCCTTATGCTCCCTGCTACATGCTCGCTGCGAGGAAAGAAAAGGGGGACAACCCTAAACTTCACCCCTGTCGACATACACACCAAATAGAAGAATTCATTCCCTGTCCATCCCCACAATCAGGCCTCATCGCAAGAACTAAGACTGCTTGATGAGCTCCTCGCAAGAACTGAAACTCCTCGACGAATAAACTCCTAAACATTAGGAGTGCAGTAGGCAATACCACCCATTCCATCTCCTTCCTCCACTGAATGAAGGACTGTAGACTGTCTAAAAATCACTGAAGACAAGTCGTTAAAAAGAAGAATCCAAACTCCAGACGCAAGGCTAGTCATCGCCACTAGCGCAACACTAAGACGCGAGGGTTGAAACCCACGTCTCAATATCACTGTAAGGTCCAAGACGCGGAGCGCGAAAGCCCCATCTCAGCATTATTGCAGTACCAAGACGCAGAGTTTGAAACCCGCATCTCATGTGAAGCTTGACGCGGAACTAGAAACCCGCGTCTCTCAAGCATTACTTCAGTAGCAAGACACAAGGCTCAAAACCTACATCTCGGTTATAACTGTCCTCATTACCGGGTCAATTACTGCCCACGTAATGAGGGAGTTAACCCCCATTATGGAGTGTTTTTAAGGGACACGTTTATCCCCTAAAACCTCTATAAATAGCCTAGTTTGCTATGGAAGAGGGGTCAGAAAATTCTTGTAAGAAGAACTTCGGTTGTAAGCCGTAGAAGCGCCAAGACCTCCAGCTGAAAAGAAAGAGAGAAATCTACTCTTCGAACAACTTGCAGCGTACAAGTTCATCTTTGCCTACAATCTCTTTGAGATCCTTGGTGGACAGAAGCTGTGTTACTTCGTTTACTATCCAAAGAGAGGATTCCGAAAGGACCTGGCGTTCACCCAGTCAGTGAAAAATAAGATTCACTTTCCATCGCCACATCAAGAGCCTGGCTTTAAACAAAGGGGAGATTTAATCTTGAAATCTCTCCCCTCTCTTGTAAGAGGATTATTGATTCGCTGTAATTTTCCTTACTATCAAATAAAGAATTTACTCCTCGATCTTCAATTTTCCCTACCAAATAAGAGATGGCGACTCTGCTGGGGACTACTTTCTCCACTGATGAGCAAGTCATGGCGCAAGGTGACGTCACCTACATGGGAAAAATGATCAATCACTTATCGTGGAGTTCGACCAGGCAAAGTATGAAGAGTTCCTCACTTCTGGCTCTAAGAGCCCTAGGGCGGGCAGTACCACAAGGTCTCCTCGGGACTCGCTCTCAAGTCCGCTCTGAGACCCTGACAGATGCGACTGACAAGAAGAGTGTCACGGCTAATCATATCACACGTGACTCCCACGTCAACGTCTCTCATGAGACCCGCAAGGTCGACGTTGCTGATGTTCAGCCCATTCATGCCCATCTCCTTCCTCAGCTCCAAGTCACCGAGGGTTCCCAGCAACCCTTACGGCGTAACCGGAACGCTGAACGTCGACAGAGACAACGTGCGCGATAATTGCAAGTGCAAGAAGCTGGAACAATCATCTGTCCAGCAGAGACAGAATGCGAGGCTCAGGCTTGCGTCTCTTCTAAATTGCGTCAGACGCACGGAGTCTGCGTATAGAGACCCAAACGTGAAGCCTAACGGGCTTGCATTTCTGAGACTCTACTTCCCAAACGCGGTGTGCACCAGCGTGAGGGCTATCCTTCTTTTCAGAGATACGAGACTCGCGTCTCTACAACCAGATGCGGAAATGAGAGAACCCGCGTGTCTCAACTGTCACTGATCGAATGCGACAATCAAAAATGTATGGTTTGCGTCTCTGCTCAACAGAGGTACGAGACCCACATTTTAAAGGCAAAACGCAAGAGCCACGCCTGTTATGCGTAATGCGGGCTCCACGTTTCTGAAACCTGCGTCTCAAATTCTCGACGTAAGTGTGACTCTCAGAAGCTGAAAAGCCCTCGACAATCTGAGGCCAATCTCTTTGATCCCCCTCCCACGGATCTAAGAGATTATTTGACGAAAAAGAGGAGTGCTAATCGGATCACTCCATCTTGTTGTTGTGAACAGCTTATCACGGCAATGTTCTCTGAATGCCGCTGCAGCTCACGTGCAAGCAAACAGTCGATATCCAGGCAATCAACCCCAACCTCCCGATCAGCCAAAAGGTATCACTCCCATAGAAGGAGGACCTTCTCTGACGTGGATTACCTTGAAGTCACTATAAACATGGCAAGCAGAAGTAGGGAAAAATAACCAGCAGTCAGCTCTGACGAGTCCGACACAGAACCAGAAGGTGTGTATCGGCATACTCGCACTCGGACTGGTGCGGTCACCCCGATCAACTACAGTGCCTAGCTCATGGCATTGAAGTAAATGAATCACATTCAGCCGCTGCAGAGTCACAGGCCTCTAACTCTTCATAGAGAAGGAAGCCTTTGCATACATGACGAATATTTCCGAGGAGACGGCCCGGTGCTTTTAACAGCAAGCCCAGGTTCAGAGGGAACAATTCGATATGATTCGTGCTCAACAAGAATCTATCGATACCCTCAAGCAGATGCTTAGACAATTACTTGAAGACAAGAGGAAGTCAAAGTCAATCGACAAAACCTCCTCTAAAAAGTCTAAAGGCAAACGAAAAGAAGGAGAAAGCTCATCTTCTGTACATATCGAGGAGAAGGAGCAATCTACTTCTGAGTCGTCTAAATCCTCATCTAAGAGGAAGGCAACCCGGACCATGAAAGTATTCATTCTTAAAGAATGAGTCAATTAGAGCAGCGTCTAGAAGCCCTTACCAATCGGAAAGGCCTCTAAGAAGCAGGAGTGGTCCGGCCATATCTGGCCGAGTGGGACCTTGTTCCATACCCTCCCAAGTTCAAAGCTCCAACCCTACAGGCTTTTGACGGCAAAGGGTCATCGAACCAACATATCTACTACTTCAAGTTTCAAACGGGAAACGTGGTAGATAATGATGCCATCTTGGCACCTTTGTTCATCGGCACTCTAAAGGGGCTTGCATTTGAATGGTTCATGAAACTCCCAGAAGGCTCCATCAAAAATTAGAGTGATCTGGAGAAGCTCTTCCTGACACGCTTCTTCGAAGATGACTCGGAGATCACAATTCCGACTCTCCTGGCCACAAAGCAGTGAAAGGGAGGGTCAGTCAAATTATTTGTAGAGAGATTTTAGAACATGGCACTCCAATGTCCTAGCGGTATGACCCAGGCCACCCTAGTAGAAATATGCCGCTACAATCTACAAACGTCACTCCTAACCCAAATAGGAGTCGCTGAAAGCCGCATCTGAAAGAAATTGTCCAGCAAGGTGTACAGGCTGAAAAAATTATCGCCAGGGTTAAAGCAGAAGAAAACAAACCCAGACCCGAGAGTCGACAAGGCGTATGCTAGAAACATCTTTTCAATTAATGAGAAAAGATAATTTGGCGACAGAGACAAAATCTCTCGTCAAACCTCAGCCGGTCAGGGGAAGTGGCTCTTTAAGTCAGCCAGTATTCCTTCAAAGATGAACATGTTGACTCATTGTTCAAGTTACTCAACAAAAGCAACAGATTGAAGCTTCCTGAAGCAAGACGTCCTGAAGAAGTCGGTAAAATCGATAATTCTAACTATTGCCTGTATCATAGGATGCTAAGGCACCCCACCAAGAGCTGCTACATCTTCAAAGACATCCTTCAAGCTCTAATTGATGCAGAAGTGCTAAAGCTCCATCGAGAGCAGAAGAAGTGACGGCTAATATGACATCATTTCTTCAGTTTGGAAATAGCCTCCAGCACCGTCTGGAGTAGTTCCCATCCCAAAAGGGGAACTAAGAATGATTAATACTGACCCACATCCCCAACAAGAGAAGGGTTTTTATACCCGTCCCCATATCTCAGGAGGAAATTATGTGGGTTCATCCCGACCTTGTGGACAGCCAGCAATGGACTACTGTTACTAACAGAAGGTCCAAAGGCAAGGCGAAAGCTTCGTCCTGTAATGTGGTGTGCGCTTCTTCCCGAGATGCAGAAACCGATGTTACCTCACTAACTGATTCAAAAGAGGAAACAATCGTTCTTGCTGCAGAACTTAATAAACCGCTCATGGCAGAAACTCGTTCGGGTCAGTCATATTTAAAAAGTATGATGAGATGGTGGCAAGTCCTCCTAAACCCACTACAGAGTCAGCCAAGCCCACCACGAAGCAACTGGTGGAGAAGCAGAAAGAGCTTCAATTTTCTAAGGCTCTCCCAAAGGACAACGCGGAAGGATCTACAACACCTTACCGCTTTGACGTCCTGGCTCAATTGGCCAATATTCCAGCCAGAATCACCCTTTACGAGCTCCTGAGACTATCAAAGTCAACAAGAGAAGCTCTAAGGGAAGCCATAGCTAATGTTGAGCTTTTCATGGTCCAGATTCCAGCCAGAACACAAGAGGAGGATGTAAAAGACTCCCTCTGTGCCTCCAAAAATGCTCCCTGCATCACCTTCACGACAGATGATATGCAGGTAAAGGGAAAACATGATCGGCCCCTGTACTTCACAAGGTATATTGGATCGTCTGAAGTAAGCCGCATTAAGGTAGATCCAGGATCCGCATTGAGCATCATGCATTGCCGGGTCATGCAGCACTTAAGGATCCTTACCCACCGATTGAGCGCCACCCAGACTACCATCTATGGTTTCAACGCCAATGTATGCGCCCAATGGAAAGATGAAGCTCAAATGATAAATCGGGGACCTAAAGTCTGAAGTGACATGCTATGTGATCGACGCTAACACTTTATACAATTTGTTGCTAGGACGACCGTGGATTCATTGTAATTCCATCGTCCCCTCCACTCTCCACCAAGTTATGAAGTATATTAACAAAAGTGGGAAAGTCCGAATGTTGATTGCCGAAAGGCATCCGTTCAAGGGCGTAGAGAACTATTTCATAGACTCTGCCCTGTGGCAAGACTCTCTGAAAACAAATAAGGACCTACAACTAGAGGAACCAGACTCTGGTAACGAAGTTGACACTGAGCCAGAGGTGGAAGAAGAGTGCATATGGGAATTAGATCCACTTGTAACGAGCATTAATAAGCTCGATGTTAATAACATCGCCGATGATGTAGACGGGTGGTATATTAATGAAGAGTTAAATTTGTCTTACTTTTCTGTGTTCGCTTCTGATTCAGTGCCATCGACACTAGTACCGAAGTGGATAATGACCCCAGGTCGGCAATGGATGCTCTGACATCATTGCATGTACCAATGAAGTCATCCTTCGAAACTGTAGGAGCCGAAGAATTTGGTGGTCGAGAATTTGGTTTTAGCTGTAAAAGATTTCCTTGATTCAAGCGAAACGATTACAAACAAAAGAACTACTCTCCCTCTTTTCCAGTTACAAGGGAGGGAGGATGTCTGAATCTTCCTTTGTTTAAGGCTGGGTTCTTCGTGTGGCGATGGAGAGTGAATCTTGTTCTCCGTTGACCAGATGACCGTCCTGGACCGTCGGGGGTCTTCTCTTCGGTCGGTAGAAAGAGTAACTCAGCTCAGTCTACCAAAACTCTCAAAGAGGAGGTAGGCGAAGAGCGGCTAGTACTCAGTAAGCTCGCTGAAGGGTTTTCTCTCTCTCTGTCGTTGATCTCTCCTTTGATTGTCGTCCTTTTTCCTTCTCGTCGTCAATCGTCCTCTCCTTCAATAGTGACGGGACTATTTATAAGGTTTTTAGGGGGTGATCGTGCCCCCTGAAAACGCTCCACAATGAGGGGCCACTTCCTGCTACATGTGCGGTGACTGGCCCCTTATTTCGGGTAGTTGCAACTGAGACGCGGGTGTCGAGCCAACGCGTCCTGATGCTGAGACGCGGGCTTCGGCCGACGCGCCTTGTTGCTGAGACGCGGGGCTTCGGGCCGACGCGCCTTGTTGCTGAGACGCGGGCTTCGGGCCGACGCGCCTTGTTGCTGAGACGCGGGCTTCGGGCCGACGCGCCTTGTTGCTGAGACGCGGGCTTCGGGCCGACACGCCTTGTTGCTGAGACGCGGGCTTCGGGCCGACGCGCCTTGTTGCTGAGACGCGGGCTTCGGGCCGACGCGCCTTGATGCTGGAACTCTGCTTTCTTAGTAGCTTGTCTGTTGGATATTTTTAGACAGCCTACAGAACCCCCTCCAAAGTTTTCGACATTCCGCAGTTAAATGGGACGGATTTCGGAATACTTTGGATTTAGCCGCGTTCGCCTTTATGATTGGACTATTAATGCTCCGGGTTTGATCTTATCTGGAGTTGGCCTTTGTGAGTGTACTGTTGAACTCTTTGAAGCTCCCAGAGTCGATCATGTTGAGTGTTTAGATGCACAGTCTAAACCTCTCCGATTGCTTTTAGTCTGTCATTGGCGCGCTTTAAGCCAGGAGTGGTTGGTCGTCTGCTTGCGTCAGTGTACTGTTGAACTGATTTTGCAGAAGCAGGAGGCCAAACGCAGGTTCTTTTTCAAAAGCAGAGATGGTACTGCTGTAAAGGCGCGATTTCTGTAATCGTGCGTCCTTTGGCACTGGAGACGCGACTGATTTTCAGAAGGTAGACGCGATATTTGGCCAGACTGAAAGGACGCGAATTTCTTAGAGAGACGCGACCTTCCAAATGCATTCATGGAGAGGCTGACGTGGCATGTCCATCGAGGAGGTGCGTTCTTTGGGCGCGAATTCTGTGCCATGCATGATTACGCCGCCAGCTGGCCTAGGGAACCGGCGAAATTTCGCCTTTTGGCGCGCGGTTTTCCTGGTTCATTAAATGAACTGCTCCACGTGTCGACTGCTGACTCGTGGCGGGGTTGCGACGCATGATCTTCTCCGTTCAGAAACGATTTGGTTACACGCGTCAAGCGGTGACTCGCTGCAGCGTCTACCGGGCCACGCGCCGCGTATCTTCGCGAATCCCTGTGCCCATAAAAGGCAACAGTTGGAGAGATGCATCCTCTTCTCTGAACGTACTTGCTGAGAAAAAGAAAGAATCTCCTTCTCTGTTCATCTTCGAACTCGCTCGGATTTTTGCACTTTAATGGCCCCCAAGATGAAACCGAGTGCATCGTCCTCAAGGGCGACCGTCGCTGAGGCTGAGAGAGACGCTTCCTCTGCGCAGGAGGCTATTTTCCGAGGTAAAATGCCTCTTCGGCGTGGGTTTCGCCATTAAAACAAGTTCATAGAACCCTAAGAACCCTTAACACAGAATCGTGTTTGATTCTCGGACGCAGTCTTGAGATGATAACCGGGGCGCAGGTTTGATGACCTGGCGTCGTTAAACTCTGCGTTTCGGATCTTTCACTTAGGAAATCTCTAGTTGTGAAGGATTCGAACGCGGTCTTGGTTTGCAGGACGCGGACTTGATCCTTGCGTTCTGCGCCATCAGCTGCCGATTTTGATGAATCTGGCGTCTGAGTCCAAGTACTTAGAGAAATTCGCAAGTCTTGGTTTGCAAAACGCGGACTCGATCCTTGCGTTTTGTGCCACTTGACGCGGATTTGCAGGTCTGGACGCGGGTTTGATAACTTCTGCGTCCCGTATCTCTTCTGCGTTTGGACGCAGATTCGCAGGTCTGGACGCGGGTTTGATAACTTCTGCGTCCAGTATCTCTTCTGCGTTTGGGCGCAGATTCGCAGGTCTGGACGCGGGTTTGATAACTTCTGCGTCCCGTATCTCTTCTGCGTTTGGACGCAGATTCGCAGGTCTGGACGCGGGTTTGATAACTTCTGCGTCCAGTATCTCTTCTGCGTTTGGGCGCAGATTCGCAGGTCTGGACGCGGGTTTGATAACTCCTGCGTCCAGTATCTCTTCTGCGTTGGGTCATGAACACTTAGCAGCTTTTAATGAAGTATCTGATTGTGTCCTTTTCTTTCGCAGTGCGACATGTTTCTGGCCCACTCGTCAAGACGCGCCATTTTGGACATGTAGGTGGTGCTGACCAGAGCTTGACTTTCGTGCAAAGAATGAGTGTCCCATTGACTGCTGACCAGTTGCCGGATCGCAGGGAGAGGCTCTCTAATGTTGACAGGAGAACCTTTCGGGCGCTTATGACCGATGCAGCATTCACAACGGATGCTCGCATTCCGCTGGAGAAGCCTGCCTTCTTCTTTGGAGATCGCATTCATGATGACGGCCGTCGTGTGTCTGAAGGAACTTACAAATGCTCCGTCAGATAGGGGATGGACGATTGTTTCTTCCGGATATGGAGAGGATGTTCCCGTTGTTCTACTTCCAACACATGTCCATCCCTCGGAAGATGGAATGGGACATTTCCCAATCTGTCCCTGAAATCACCCTTGGTGACTTTGGCTTCCAGAGGGTAAACCGCCATGATAGTCATGACAGGTCAACCGTCGGCCTATTCCCCGCGTCGCGCAATCCAATATTCCGGTCGGGGAGATACCACAGCTTGCTGCTACCTTCCTTAACTCGTTTATGGAAGTGGAGGGTGACTATCCTACCGAGTTCCGTGCGCATGGGTGGATCCATTCTACGGGGAATATTTGGTGGAGCAGGATGGTGGGTTTTGTCCTCACCGATCTTAAAGAGCTGCTAGAGCATGTGGGACTATACCCGGCGATCAGGGCCGTACAGTGGGGTATCCCACCGAGCTCTCACAATTTCTTTGGAGTCCTGGAGCGATATAACTCTCTGACGGGGACATTCTTCACCCCGGTTGGAGAGATGGGCCTGGCACTGCACGAGCTGCATGAGGTCTCGGGGCTGGCATCAGGGGACATTCCTTATGAGGAATATGTCCCTACCACTAAGGAGCTCCACATTTTGGAAAAGAGTTTCCCGCAATATATGAGACCTACTGGGAGGTGATGTGCCACTTCCACATCTGCGGCCAGATAACACCTGGAGATCAGGAGGAGTCAAGCAGTTGTCTTGGGCTAGTTATCTGTTCAACAATGTTAGCAATAAAGACCTCCCGATAACCCGACTGGCTGCCAGCTCTGATAGGGAAATCGAAGACAGGATTGATCAGGCTCCGAACAGCTTCTACACCACGGAGTCGAACGAGGACGGTTTCGACCCGGACTTGGTTTTTGAAAGTTTCCACCATCAGCCCGGACTCCCATCTCTAGTCGAGCACTGTTGGCGGGCTTCTTGATGCTGTGGTTGAAGCGTTGTGTGGTGCCCACACTGCCACACGAAGTTATTGTTGCCGACGTGGTGTACCCGGCGGTGCTCCTGGCTCATGGCAGCCCCATAGCTCTTCTTTCGGCTGTGGTGGCCGGTATTCAGAGTGGGCTACGGGCGTTAGCCAAGAATTTCTGCGAGCCCCCGAAGACTGTTGACCCCCATGGAAAGCCATATGTCGACTCAGAGGGAAATCCGAAGGTGAAGCGCCCTAACCCTCGGGTTGAGCTGCCTTATACGTACCTCATGGCTTGGTACGTGATGCATTGCCCTTCTTTGATGACGGCGACGCGTGGGGGCACGGTTCGTATCCCATTTGTGCAGCGGCTGGAACGTTCGGAGTGGCGTGACACCTACCTGTATTATATTAGGAAGTGTCTTTCCTGCGCCACGAACTACCAGCTCAACCGCTGCTTCCCAGACGTTCCTGGTGCGGCTTTCGGGGAGTTGTTCGCTGATATCGCTGGTCGGGATGACTTCACACAACTGCCTGCGGGAATCTTCTGGTGGTTGATCAACATCCGGCCGGGATATGTGATGTTCCGGCAAGGGACTTCCTGCACCATCGAGCCATACATGCCGAACCGTTTTGCCCGACAGTTTGGCTACGATCAACTCTATGTCGGGAACCCCAATGCTCGGCTCGCCTTCGAAGGGAACCTGTTCGAGGGTGCTCGGGCTTGGTATTACAGTGTGGCTGGAGGGACGGGAGCAACATTCCGTCTACCCAACGAGACGCCCAAGCGCCGCACGAGCTTCAGCTTCTGCGCTTGGTACTTCCAAGCCAGCCAGGCACCAGACCTTGTTCCGGAGTCTTCATGCCTTGAGAGCATCAATGCACATCTCGAGGCCAGGTCAGAGTCCGGTAAACGTTCGAAGCTTATCGACCAGTATCTGAAGGCTTATAAGGAGGTCAAGAGACGGTCGAGGAAGGAGCCACAAGCAGCGAGGGCGGAGCCGCGACCGGCAAGGGCAGAGCCTCGAACGACAAGGGCTGAGCCACCAGCCACGAGGGAGGAGCCGCTGGCAAGGAGGTCTAAGCAGTTGGCGAGCAAGCGTAGTCGACGCTCTGCTTCTATTGCTGAGCCTGCCCCAAAGAAGGTTCGGAGGGACTTAACAGCTGAAGTCTCCCAATTCGGAGATATCTCTGCTGGAGTTGAGGCTCCTCCTGAAGACATCCCTGTTAGGTTGAGGAGCCGTCGGAAGATGAAGATTTCCCCACCCTAGTCCGTGCTCCTAGGTCGCGCAGTAAGACCGTGGAGGAAGGGGAGCTTGTTGACGAGTCCACCGCCGCCGAAGATGACGAGTCAGTGGAGGTCGACATAATGACTGGAGGGGATGTTGAGATTGTAGGCATCTCAGTTCAACCCGAGCCTTCTTCTGCTCATGATGGGAGGGACGAGGCACGGCAGCCGGGGTCTCCTAGCATCTTCATTTCCAGTCTTAGGGCAGTCGACCCTAGTCCTACCACTGGGGTAATTGGAGGTAAGGCTCCTGTTGCGGAGCTTCCTCGCGTTGCGCTGTCGTCTTCTTCGATATCGGGGGAAAACGCCTTTGAAGACGAGACCGACTATGGCGATGAACCCGCTCTTCCTGATCAGAGCAAATTCTTCCACATCTCGGAGGAGGAAATATATGGGGGCGAGCCATCGACTGCCCCATCGCTGGCGATTATCCCTACTGAAGGTACTCTTCCCATCTTCTGTCTAATTTTCTCTTTGCATATTGAAGAGGATGTTTTATCATTCTTCTTTCACGCTGCAGGGCCAGCCGGAGACGCCGACGCTACAACCTCTTCGCGTGTCGAGGAGATGGTGAAAGAGTTGACCCAGCCTGAGAGGATTGAGGTCTCGGCTGCTGAGATACCCTCAAAGGGGGCAGCTGTTGAGATCGGGGAGCCTTCCACTCTGCCAGAAGAGGAAGGAACCACTGAGGCTGAGGAGGCTCTCACTCTGCCGGGCGAGGAGGTTACTGCTGAAGCGGGGGAGACTTCCATTCCGCAGGATTTGACGTCTCTGGACCTCCAACCTGGTAAGGCAGCTCTGATGCTTTAAATGTTTCGCTTTTCTACCATTGTGGTTAACATCGCGATAACTTGCAGAGAGGACCGAGGGGGTTCAGGTGGAGGGTCCGATGGTTGGCACCCTTCCAGAAGGCCATACAGCTCAGGTCTCAGTGGAGGTTTCTGAGGAGGTCGTGCTTACCACTCCCTCATTGATCGTGGAGGCTCCTGCAGAGGTAGTACCTCCGGAAGTGTCAGCGGCCGGTCTAGCTCTTGCCGTCTCGACGGCCAGCACGACTCTTGTGCGAGAAGATCCGCCTCATATCCCTTGTCCTGTGACAGAAAAGGGGTCGGGAAGCTTCCTAGGTGGTGAAGGATGGGGGAACTGGCACGTCAGATGGTGCAGCAATTCTTCGCTTCGATGGGATCATGTATTGATCTCATCTTACGTGGAAACAGCTCGTTCCAATTTGCCCAGACGCTTCTTAAAAATCTGGCCGTGAATGTTGAATTAACCGGAGGCCCTTCACTTGCCAAGGCGTGTCTGCAGGTGGTAGAGCAACTGGGAGGCTACCTGCAGGAGCTGGAGTCCTTTGAAGATACTGGCTCTTTTAGTGAGGCCCAGGCCACCCTGACTAGGCTCCTAGCTACTCAAGAACAAGAGCGACAGGAGGCGGAGGCACAAATTGCTGCAGAGGCCCGCAGCCTTGAATATTCCCAGGCTGAATGTCAAAGACTAACTGCCAATTCAAGGGAATCCGAGCTTACCATGCAGAGCACTGAGCAAGTCATCCTCAGTGCTCGTGACACCATTGCCAAGGCTCGGGACACCATTGCCAAGGCGGAAGCTGTGCTTGCGTTCAATGAGAAGAAGCTCGTTACCATCAAAGAGGAGCTTGAGGAGCAACAAGCTGCTAAGGCGCGAGCTGAAGAGAGTCTGTCTCTACACTCTTCCAGGGTGGAATCTCTGCGAGCGCAGCTGGCTGCAAAACCCTTCCTATCTGAAGAGGAGCTACGGGTCCAAGCCATGGTGGAGGCTGAGAAGGCACGTCAGATCAAGATGCATCATCTCAGGGAACAAATCCGTTCCTTGGCGAGCCAGGACATTTAGCCTTCTTTTCTTTTTTCCCTCTCTTTTTTTTTTTTTTTTTTGTTAAAGAAGAGGACACTCTGCTCACCAAGAGTGTTTGTATCCACTTTTATCATTTTTGAAATAAAAGTATGAAAAAAAATTTTATCCCCTTCTTCTTTGCGTTGCTGTGGATGAATCCACCTGGCTGTGAATGCTAGACTTAGGTAAGACTAAGTCCTTTTGACAAGACGCAGCATCAATCCATAGGGAGACGTGGCCATCATTGTTTCATGAGACGCGGCATTCATTCAGGGAGACGCGGCTCTGAATAACGCGGATCTGCTTCTGCGAAGAAGGAAGCTGATCAGGCAGACGCGGGAGACGCAGCCAGTCCTTTTGACAAGACGCAGCATCAATCCATAGGGAGACGCGGCCATCATTGTTTCATGAGACGCGGCATTCATTCAGGGAGACGCGGCTCTGAATAACGCGGATCTGCTTCTGCGAAGAAGGAAGCGGATCAGGCAGACGCGGGAGACGCAGCCTTGTGCCTTTCCCTTAATTCAAAAATGGATTAAGTGCTCTCTGAGGGGACGCGACTTTGACTCGCGCGGGCATCTTTCTGGGACGCGGATGTGTGGATAGTTCTTCAATCCGCGTCTGGGTGTAAACTCCCAGGCGTCACATACAGCCTGTCATAGGGATTTGGTGTGATCTTTAAATATCAGATGCGGATTTTCCGCTTTGTTTCCCGAAGCAGTTGTCCACGCGTCGGCTGCTGATTGGGCTTGAGTATTGATTCTCTTAAACGAGAAACCAGTGCGGGCGGTTGGAGATCAGCGCCAGCGGCGGTTCTCGAAGCAGCGTTACACGCGTCCGGCCCTTATTGGATCTTGGCAGTTGTGCAGTTATTAATGCCGGCGGTTCAGATTACGGGGCCATTAATTGCTATTATCAGGAGTTGCCTATAAATAGGGCGCCCCTTCTCCCTCCAATCCTGCCTTTGGACTACTTATTTTTTGAGAGAGCGCTTTGAGAACCTTCATCTTCCTCAGACAATTGTCTCCATGGATGAGGATGGCTCTGAAGATGACCCAGGGCTTTTAAGCTCCTGTTTGGTCTCTTTAGGAGAAAACATCTCTTTGCCCTGTGACCGCGTTTGCATCCTGGTGCAGAGAGTACAACTCTTGATAGAGGTCTCCACGGGTATGCCGTTCGTTTCACCATGACATTTTAAATTTACCATGGCCTGTACCTTGGCTTCATGTCATCTGGACCCCCTCATGAAGTCTGCATTGGTGCACTCCTTCTGGAATTTGTACCATGGACCTGAACTTCTCCGGACGCGCGTGCAGGAATCTTTGGCACTTGGCGTTGGCGCGTTTTATGGCTTATGCCTTAGCGCGTTTCATGGCCAATGCCTTGGACGAATTCAAAAAAAAAAAGGTTTCAGACCCGCACCTTGCAACTCCTGCTCATGGAGATGGCAATTTTCGGCGTCTGTGCCTTTTCGGCGTTTGTGCTCTTTGACCTAGGCGCAGAATGGGACCGCGTTTTGATTCGCGTTTGTCTCTGCTGACGCAACAGTTTGGCTTGCTGCGCGTGTCATTCCTGCGTCTTGGCAGACTGCATGGATCATTCCCGCGTTTGGCTGACTGCGTGGATCATTCCCGCGTTCGCCTCTGCTGACTTAGTTTTTCTCTGTTTACACCAAGTTGCAGATTGTTCTAATTCTCTCTTTTTGTTCCTTGCAGGTTTGCTGGGCCCTTGGAAGAATACTTCGGTCGGCGAACTCGTTCAACGTTCACCTATGAGAGAATATATTATGGTCCTCGTCACCTATAAGAGAGTATATTACATCTCTGACGAGGACCCAACCCTCGCCAAGGTCTCTTCAGATCTGGTGCAAGAGACGGATAGGCTGAGTATCAGCGAGGGTGGTCCGGCGGTTGCGGCGGCGGATGAGATCCTCTTCCTCTCCCTACCCCAGAAGTGACATCAAGGACATTCCGTTGGATGGCCTGCTGGGGAAAGGGATGGTGATGAATGCAGGACTTTCTGCTGCCGCTGGACCTAGTGGAGGGTGGCATCCTTTGTGATGACTCCTAAACTTCCTCTCTCACCCCAGGAGTGACTCCATGTTTGTTGGATGGTCTACTAGGGAAAGAGACGCGCCTGAACGAAGGGTTGCAGGACCTTCTGTTGCCACCGGACCTCAAGAACACCATTGCTCTTGGCTGGGTCAGCTAGGGCGCTTTCGAAGTTGGCGTCATGCATCAAAGTGCAACCGGTTCCAACAGTCGCCACTTCTTCAGACATCATGCACTTAGGATCAGATGCGGCTTCAAGGAGTGAGTACGGCCTCAGAGAGAGAGAGGACTTCTTTGTACTCCTTAATTGTAACACTCAATCTTATTGTATAAGAGAGCGTTTTGTATCACTTTCATGTGTTTGGATATGAATAAAAGTGACACTTTTCTTTTTGCCTCTCTGTTGTCTTGAATGTTTTGTTTTAAAAGCAAAAGAATGATTTTGGTGGACCCGCCACTTTATAAAAGAAAGTGATAGGGGGAATGCGTGCTCCCAGAGAAGGTGAACTTTTGTCAAGTGTCTAGGATTGACTTGATTCAAGGTCAGCTGGGGAATTTGATAAAACATTGTCAGTGGTGTAATGTTAACCGAACAATGTCTTTAGGTGGACCTGTTATTCTGTTGAAGAGAATAACAAGTGAAACTAGACCCGCGAGGAATCTAGTAAAGCTTTCACCGTTAGAGGTGTGATATTAACTTAACGGGTTGGAGATAGTCTTGTCAGAAGTGTGGTGTTAACTCGACAAGGATGTGAGTCAGAGGTGTGATATTAACTTAACTCAGAATGTCACTGTCATAGGTGTAATGTTTAACTTAACAGTGAGGTAATGCTAGAGGTGTGATGTTGAACTTAGCATTGGTCATCTCGACTTAGACGAAGAGGTCGAGGAAAGGTCATGGCCATAGGTGTATTGTTGAACTTAGCGATGACTCGGATGCTAGAAGTGTAGTGTTAACTTGGCATCGTCCATTTCAGCTTCGATACGGAAGTCTGAAGAAAGGTGACTATCAGAGGTGTGATATTAACTTGACAGGCACTCGATGTACTGCTTAGAGGTGTAATGTTAACTTAAACAGTAATTTGTCAGAGGTGTAATGTTAACTTGACAAGAATTGGCTCGTGATAAGAGCAATTTGAGGACCTGTCATTCTATTGATGAGGATTGACAAGTAGAATTTGAAGTGCCAGAGGTATAGTGTTAATTTGGCAAATTTGAGAGTTTGTTACTCTATGCAGAGTTAACAAGCCAGGTTTATACTCGACGAGGAGTATTCATTACTAGAGGTATAGTGTTAACATAGTAATGATTGCATTTTGTGGTCCTACCATTCTATGGATGAGAATTGGTAAGGGACTTTGGAGGAAAGAGTGGACTCGAGTCCACTTAGGATTTTTAGCAAACCCTCAGCTATCAACGGATTTGACATGCCTTTACCGACTACCGTTTGAGTTGGGCTAGCCATGCTATTCCCCTCAGCATGATGAGTTGTCGAGGACTTATGTTGGGCTTGAAGGCCAACATTTTCCTCTATCCTTAGCCGTCGAGGGCGTCGGATCAAATGGGAACGTGTCCCTTAGGATTTTAGCAAATCCTCAGCTGTCAACGGGTTTGACATGCCTTTACCAACTACCGTTTGGGTTGGGCTAGCCATGCTATTCCCCTCAGCATGGTGAGTTGTCGAGGACTTATGTTGGGCTTAAAGGCCAACATTTTCCTCTATCCTTAGCCGTTGAGGGCGTCGGATGTTTGATCAGAGGTGTACTTTTAACTTGATCGGTGGAAGAATGCCATCTAGGGATAGTATTTCTTCAGGAATTTGCCATTGATTGGCATCATGAGTGTATTGCCATTTGAGGTTATGAGGCGATACGATCCATTTGAGTAGACTGACTCTACTACAAACGGTCCTTCCATTTGGGTTGGAATTTTCCTTTCATCTTGTGCGTCATGACCATGGGTCTTCGGACGGCTAAGACGAGGTCGCCCTTCTTGAAAGTTCGCGATTTGACTTTCTTGTTGAAGGCTCTGGTGATACGAGCTTGGTAAAGCTCGATTTGTTGTTGGGCCTGCAGACGCTTGTCGTCCAAGGCCTCCAATTCTTGGAGTCGCTGTCGATGCTTCTCCTCTGTTGTCATCTCCGCTGTCAAGGCGACGCGAAGAGATGGAATTTGGATTTCCAGTGGAAGGACGGCTTCGCATCCGTACACCAAGGAAAATGGCGTGGCTTTAGTTGGGGTTCGCACAGTCGTGCGATAGGCCCATAAGCATTCGCCCAACTTATCGTCCCAGTCTCGTTGACTTTTCGAGACGAATTTCTTGAGAAGCTTGCCAATAGTCTTATTGAAAGCTTCTGCGAGGCCGTTAGCGGGCGGATAATATGCCGTTGATGACACACTCTGGATTCTGAACTTGGCGCAGAATCTCTGAAAAGCCTGGCTGATGAACTGGGGTCCATTGTCATGGACAATCTGCCGAGGCACACCGAACCGGTAAATAACATGATGTTTCACGAACTTGATCACGTTAGAAGATTTCACCTCTTTCAAAGGGATAGCTTCGGCCCACTTTGAGAAGTAATCGGTTATCGCTAGGATAAACCGATGTCCCTTTGATGATGGTGGGCTGATAGGACCAATCACGTCCATCCCCCACATTTCGAACGGCCAGGTAGAGGTCGTAGAGTGGAGGTATCCTGGTGCTTGATGGATGAAATCGCCATGTATTTGACAGGCGTGACATCTTTTGGCATAGGCAACAGCATCGGCAACCATCTTGGGCCAGTAGTAACCCAATCTTTGGAGTCGGTTTGCCAGCTTCGGGCCAGGTTGATGAGCTCCACACGTACCATCGTGGGCTTCTTTCAACACTTCGTGGGCTTCTTTTGATGAGAGGCACCGGAGCAGGATCCCGTCATGCGATCTACGATACAATGTTCGCGAAATCGCATTGTAGTAGAATTTGGAGGCTTTCCTTCGGATGGCAGCCGCCTCCCTGGTGTCTTCGGGCAAGATGCCGTACAAGACAAAATCAATGTAGGGGAATCGCCAGTCTTTAAGCTCTGGATCGGTTGACACTTCAAGTGTTTCCTTACCGCGACGATCTCCCGTTGACCTCTAGTAGTCTCCGAGGGGACTTTTTGGGCAGTATAGGTCGTGGCTATAGACGAATACCTTCTCCATTGCTCCGGCTGGAAGAGCTAAGGAGGCAGCAAGGGATGCAAGTGCATCTGCATGCGCATTTTGCTTGCGCGGTACATGGTCGATGTAGAAGTTTGAAAACCTCTCGGCCATGTGGATTGTCGCGTTGTAGTAGGGTACTAGATCTTCATGCCTGACCTCATACTCTCCGCGAACTTGGCTGACGATGAGTTTAGAATCACCGTATGCCTCGAGATTTTTAACGCCAATCAAAAGAGCGTTGTATTCCGCCACATTGTTGGAACAGGGCTCGGTTAACGAGATAGCTCGGGGAATCACGTAATTTTGTGGGGAGACGAGTACCACTCCTACCCCCGCTACTGTGTGTCCCTTCGGGCTTGCCCTTGATGCACCGTCGAAGAAAAGTTGCCATACTTGACTTTCGAACGATGTCTGAGCTAGGCAGGCTTCAGCGACCTCGTCTGGGAGATCCTCGTAGAGTTTAGCTGCCCTCGGATCTGGGTGTTCGGCTAAGAAGTCCGCCACCGCTTGTCCTTTAATGGCTTTTTGGGGTAGGAAGTGCATCTCATATTGAGAGAGCAATATAGCCCATTTCGCCAGTCGGCCGTTCAATGATGAAGGCTTTGTCATGAGTAACCTCAGGGGGTTGACTTTGGATATGACATTTATGGTTTGGCCCACCAGATAGTGTCGCATTTTCTGAATAGCGAACACCAGTGCCAAACATTCCTTCTCGATCGGGTTGTACCGATGTTCGGCTCCGATCACCGTTCTACTTAGGTAGTAGATTGCTTGTTCTCGCCCTTGGTCATCATTCTGAGCTAGTAGAGCTCCCAAAGAATGATCCATTGATCGGACGTACACCAGGAAAGGCTTTCCGGATACCGGAGCTGCAAGGACTGGTGGTAGGGTGAGGTATCGTTTGATCTCCTCAAATGCTTGCTGGCAAGCGTCGTCCCAAATGAACGAAACGCCCTTCTTCATCAGCTTAGCGAAGGGTTGGCATCTCCCGGAGAGATTTGAGATGAATCTGCGGATGTATGCCAATCGTCCTTGCAATCCTCTGAGCTCCTTGAGGCTTCTGGGGGGTTGCATCTCTTGGATAGCACGGACTTTCTCCGGATCCAAATGGATTCCTGTGGAAGTCACAACAAAACCCTAGGAATTTGCCACTGGCTACCCCCAGGAAGGACTTGGTGGGGTTCATCTTTAATTGATGAGCCCGCATGATGTCGAAGACCACCTTCAGATCAGCTATGTGATCTCCTTTAATGCGACTTTTCACCGCGATGTCGTCGACATAACATTCCACCGTTTTGCGTATCTGCTGATGGAAAATGGCATTCATGGCCCTTTGGTAGGTTGCCCCCGCATTCTTTAGACCGAAGGGCATGACGGTGTAGCAATATACCCCTAGAGGTGTCCTGAAGGAGGTGTGCTTTTCGTCATCGGGATACATCTTGATTTGATTATATCCTGAGAACCCATCCATAAAGGACATTCGCTCGAATCCACAAGTATTGTCAATCATGACATCTGTGATTGGCAATGGGAATTCGTCTTTGGGGCAGGCCTCGTTTAGATCACGGAAGTCGATGCAGATCCGGATCTTCCCGTTCTTCTTGGCGACGGGGACGATGTTGGCTACCCAGTCGGGATGTTGTTCTTCCCGGATGAAGCCGGAATCGATGAGCTTTCTAACTTCTGATTGAATTGCCTCCATTATCTCTGGACGGAACCGTCGCTGCTGTTGTTTAACAGGCTTCATGTCCGGATTGATGTTGAGGCGATGCATAGCCACTTGAGGATCAAGTCCAGGCATGTCCTCATAATTCCAGGCGAAGACATCTATATACTCTTGTACAAGAGATATTAAATCCTTCTTCTCTGGAGGCGACAGGCCGTCACTTATGAAGATGGGTTTAGGATTGGCTTCATCTCCTAGGTTGACTTGAACAACCTTGTCTTCTGTGGGTGGTTCACGCTGTTCAAAGCGGATATCCCAAAGAGCATTCAAATGTTTGATCCAAGGATCTGTATCAGATTGGATCATTTCTTCATCTTCATCCTCCAGATGGCTTGTCGAAACCATGTTTACTGAAAGCCCTTTGAAGATGTTGCCGACACTGACATCTGACTCCCACGATGACGTGTCTGAAGAGCAATCGTGACTTGACGATTCTCGAGAATCAGAGGCTGATGGGATTGGAGTTGATACATAGCCCAACCCCCGGCGCGTCTGATGATAATAATCAGGGGTTTTCCCTTTCGGTACAAAGGATCGAAGCAGTGTTCTTCTTCCTTTTCCGAAGTTCAACCCAGGCCTGTTGGTTAGATCATACCCCATGCGCTTCATCATCTTGAGTGCTTTCGGTTCATAATGATCGAACTGAGGGGATTCATCCTCGCCTTCCGATTCTTCGTGGGGCATTGGTTCAGACGCGATTCGCCCAAAAAGTATTGGTCTTTGGCCTTTTCGTCTGGCTGGAACCATGAATACAGACTCTTGCGCGTCACCATTATCTTGGTATGTCCCGAAGGATGATTTCACCGGTACATGCAAAGATGTCAAAGCATCTATTGCCGACCAGAGGTCATCGTCCACGTCGGTAGTGGTATCCGACGGTACTGAATCGGAAACATACACAAGAAAATACGCAAAATCTAAATCTTCATTAATGTACCAACCACCTGCATCGTCGGTGGTATCAACATCGAGCTTATTAGTGCTCTTTACAAGTGGTTCCAACTCCCACAGGCACTCTTCTTTCTCAGGCTCAATGTCAGCTTCATTACCAGAGTCTGGCTCCTCTGGTTGTGGGGTTTCATTAGTCTCCTCCGGATCCTGATATAAGAGGGAGTCCGTGAAATAATTTTCAACCCCTTTAAACGGATGCCTTTCGGCAATCAACGTTCGGACCTGTCCACTCTCGTCAATGTATTTCATGACTTGGTGGAGAGTAGAGGGAACGATGGAATTGCGGTGAATCCATGGTCGTCCCAGCAACAGGTTGTAGGAAGTGTCCGCGTCAATGACGTAACACGTCACTTCCGACTTGAGGCTCCCGATCTGGCATTTGAGCTTGATCTTCCCCATCGGGCGGGAGCTGTTGGCATTGAACCCGTAAATAGTCGTCTGGGTAGGGCTCAGACGATGGGTAGGAATGCCTAGAAACTGCATAACCCGGCGAGGTATGATGCTTAGCGCAGACCCTGGGTCTACCTGGATGCAGTTCACCTCGGATGACCCAATATACCCTGTGAAGTATAGGGGTCGGTCATGCTTCCCTTTAACCTGCATGTCGTCTGTTGTGAAGGTGATGCAGGGAGCATTTGGGGAGGCGTGGAGGCAATCCTCTACATCTTCCTCCCTTGGCACACGAGTCATGAAGACCTCAGCGTTTGCCAAAGCTTCTTGTAGAGCCTCTCTGGTTGACTTTGATAGCCTCAGGAGTTCATACAAGGTGATGCGTGCCGGGATGTTGGCTAGTTGAGCCAAGACGTCGAAGCGGTAAGGTGTCGAGGATCCTTCTGCTGCACCTTTTAGAAGAGCCCGAGAAAACCGGGTTTCTTTCTGTTTCTCCACAGGTGGTTTCGTGGAGGGCTTGGCTGGTTCTACGGCTGGTTGCAGAGAAGCCGCTGCTGTCTCGCCGTACTGCTTCAAGTATGCATGTCCTGAACGGGTCCCCGCCGTAGGTTGGCTGGGCTCTGCGGCCAGGACTATTGTCTCCTCTTCTGAGTCAGTCAGCGAGGGAACATCAGCGTCCGCTTCTCGAGAGGAGGCGCATATCACATGGCAAGATGAAGTCTTCCCTTTGCCTTTGGACTTCCTATTGGTCACAGTCGTCCATTGTTGCTCGTCGACGAGGTCAGGGTGGACCCACATGATTTCCCCTCGAGGTGTAGGGATGGGTACCAAGCCTTTCTCCCGCTGCTGATGAGGGTCTGTGTTGACCACCCTCAGTTCTCCTTTCGGGACAGAGATCACCCCCACGGGTGTCGGGGGTCGTGTCCCAAACTGGAGAATCGACGTCATGTTGGCTGTCATCTTCTTTTGCTCCGGTCGGAGTTTTAATACCTCCGCGTCAATCAGAGCTTGAAGGATGTCCTTAAAGACGTAGCAGCTTTTGGTAGGATGTCCGAGCATCCTGTGGTATAAGCAGTAGGTGGGATTGTCGGTCTTGCCGACTTCCTCCGGGCGCCTAATTTCAGGGAGCTTCAGTCGATTGCTCTTGTTGAGTAGCTTGAAGAGCGAATCGACGTGTTCCTCCTTGAAGGAATACTGCTTGTTGGGGCGTGGCTGGCTTGAAGAGCCACTTGCCCTGCCTGTTTGAGGTTTGGTGGGAGATTTGGTCTCCGTCGCCAAATTATCCTTCCGCTTCGTCTGGAGGGAGGTGTCTGGTGCACGCCTTGTCGACCTCTCTGGCCTGGGCTTGCCTTCTTCCGCTCTGACGCGGGCGACAATCTCCTCAGCCTGTTCACCTTGCTGGACTAATTGTTTCCAGGTGCGGCTTTCAGCAACTCCTATTTGAGCAAGGAGTGAGGTTTGGAGATTATGGCGACATGTTTCCACCAGGGTGGCCTGGGTCATGCCGCTTGGACATCGGAGTGCCATGTTCCGAAATCTTTCTACGAAAGACTTGACGGACTCTCCCTTTCGCTGTTTTGTAGCTAAAAGGGTAGGCATTGTGACTTCGGAGTCTTCTTCGAAGAAGCGTGTCAAGAACAGCTTCTCTAGATCCCCCCAGTTCTTGATAGAACCCTCCGGGAGCTTCATAAACCACTCAAAAGCCAACCCTTTCAGGGTGCCGATGAACAGTCGCGCCAGGATGGCGTCATTATCTACCACATTCCCGGTCTGGGATTTGAAGTAGTAGATGTGCTGGTTGGGTGACCCCTTTCCGTCGAATGCTTGGAGGGTTGGAGCCTTGAACTTAGGAGGGTATGGAACTAAGTCCCACTCAGCCGGATAGGGCTGGACCACTCCTGCTTCTTGGAGGTCCTTGCGATTGGCAAGGGCCTCGAGGCGTCGTTCCAATTGACTCACCCTCTTAGCATGAGTCTTCTCCTGGTCTTGGTCGCTTCTTGCCTGCGACGAGGGCTTGGACACATCCGAGGTAGATCGTCGTGTCTCGTCAGAAGATTCGGAGGGTGGGCTTCCTCCTTTCTCCCTTTCCCCTTCGGTCGTCTAGGAGGAGATCTCGCTCTTTCTTCAAGCAATTTCTCAAGCATATGCTTAGGGAGTCAATGGATCTCTGTTGAGAGGCGATTATATCCATCTGGTGCTTCTGCGTCTGTTCTAAACGCCTGGTCGTCTCCTCAGGAGTGTCGGCCATGTAGGCGGAAGCCTCCTTCTCGACGGAAGAGTTTGAAGCCTGCGACTCCACTATAGCGGAGTGAGAACCACCCATTCTAATGCCGCGGGCTAAGGCATTATAGTCAATTGGGGGAATGGCCCCTGTCCGGGTGCGAGTGTGTTGATACACCCCCTCCGGTTCAGAGTCAGATTCCTCTGAGTTGACCATTAGTTGTTTTCCCTTACTTCTGCTAGTCATGTTTGCAGTAAGCTCCGGGTATTCAACATCTGAGAAGGTTCTCCTCCTGTGGGAGCGTCTTCTTTTGGCTGACGGGGGAATCAGGGTCAGCTGTCGAATTAAAGACGACTGGTGCACGCCTGACTCGCAATGGCATTCAGAGAGCATCTGGATGAGCTGTTGACAGCAGCATGGAGAAGTGGCCTGATTGGCACTCCTTTTCCTTGTCAAATAATCCCTCAGATCCGTGGGAGAGGGATTAAATAGACTAGCCTCGCGACGTGGAAGACGGGAGGAAGTCATGCGCTGTGCTGTCTGGACACAGGTTTCAGAAACGCGGCTGTCGCGTCGCGGCTGCGTCACGCGCGTCTGGCGTCTCTGTTGATATGAGACGCGACTTTCGCGTTGCTGTCTGCTGCGTTGGAGCAGAGAGACTTGGGAGAGAGTGGGCTGCTGGGCCCCACGCCTATGGGCGCGTGCTTCCTGCGTTTGACGAGACGCAGAAGCTTCGCTTTGGCGTTTGGCAAGTTGGTCTTCAGAAGGCTCAACTTGGGGAGTCTCGCGTTTGGGTCGCCAAACGCGGATCTCTCGCACTGGACAAGGTGCGGGCAAGGCATCGGATCGTGCGCTGCGTCCAACCCCAGTCAGAAAACCAACGGTTCCGACTGAGTGTTGACGCGCGCGTCTTCTCTGTCGACGCTCGGCATTCCGATTGCGCCGTGGAGGAAGAGAGAAGCCAACAACTTCCTGGTTTGTAGAACCAGGGGTGTTTGCCACGCGGGTCTCCTGAGAGACGCTGACGCGGGCGTTCTGTGCGACACGGTCGATCGCACCAGTAGATGTGCCGGGGACCACGCGGGCCTTCAGAGAGGCGTTGGCGCGTGTGTTCTGCGCGACGCGGTTGATTGCAGCAGAGGTGTCTGAGGTTACGCGGGCCTTCTGGGAGGCGTCGGCGCGTGAACCAAACTTGGCACAGTGGGCAGCAGGAGCACCCGACAGAGCCTCAGATTGGGCTTCAGGGGGCTGTCCACTTGAGACCCTGCGGCAGACGCGGGTCTTTGGGCTCTTGGAGCCAGAAGAGAGGAACTCTTCATACTTCGCCTGGTCGAACTCGACGACGAGTGATTCGACCATTTTCCCCTTACGGAGAACGTCATCTTGCACCACGGTGCGCTCGTCAGTAACGAAGGTAGTCCCCAGCGGAGTCGCCATCTCTTGTAGGAGCCGGAGAATTTGGTGGTCGGAGAATTTGGTTTTAGCTGTAAAAGATTTCCTTGATTCAAGCGAAACGATTACAACCAAAAGAACTACTCTTCCCTCTTTTCCAGTTACAAGGGAGGGAGGATGTCTGAATCTTCCCTTTGTTTAAGGCTGGGTTCTTCGTGTGGCGATGGAGAGTGAATCTTGTTCTCCGTTGACCAGATGACCGTCCTGGACCGTCGGGGGTCTTCTCTTCGGTCGGTAGAAAGAGTAACTCAGCTCAGTCTACCAAAACTCTCAAAGAGGAGGTAGGCGAAGAGCGGCTAGTACTCAGTAAGCTCGCTGAAGGGTTTTCTCTCTCTCTGTCGTTGATCTCTCCTTTGATTGTCGTCCTTTTTCCTTCTCGTCGTCAATCGTCCTCTCCTTCAATAGTGACGGGACTATTTATGGGGTTTTTAGGGGGTGATCGTGCCCCCTGAAAACGCTCCACAATGAGGGGCCACTTCCTGCTACATGTGCGGTGACTGGCCCCTTATTTCGGGTAGTTGCAACTGAGACGCGGGTGTCGAGCCAACGCGTCCTAATGCTGAGACGCGGGCTTCGGGCCGACGCGCCTTGTTGCTGAGACGCGGGGCTTCGGGCCGACGCGCCTTGTTGCTGAGACGCGGGCTTCGGGCCGACGCGCCTTGTTGCTGAGACGCGGGCTTCGGGCCGACACGCCTTGTTGCTGAGACGCGGGCTTCGGGCCGACGCGCCTTGTTGCTGAGACGCGGGCTTTGGGCCGACGCGCCTTGATGCTGGAACTCTGCTTTCTTAGTAGCTTGTCTGTTGGATATTTTTAGACAGCCTACAGAAACGTACCAAGATGTCGGTGATGCGCACGAATCAGTATTCATTGTCCCAGCAAGACACAAAGGCCAAAAACCAATCCTCTCCGGACAAATCAAGTCCGAACTAATGTCTCGTGAAGAGTCAGAAAGCGAAAATGAATCTCCCCAGTTCACTCATTATGAGCCAAATATACTCAGAATGATGAAAAGCATGGGGTATGATCTGACAAATGGTCCTTGGTTGAACTTCGGCAAAGGAAGAAGAACACTTCTTCGGTCTTTCGTTCCGAAAGGGAAAACCCCTGATTATTACCATCAAACTCGCAGGGGTTTGGGTTATGTGTCAACCCCAATTCCGTCAGCCACTGAGTCTGAACAGTTACTATACCATAACTACTCATCTGGCACGTCATCATGGGAATTAGACATTAGTGTCGGAAACATCTTCGGAGAACTTTCAGTAAACATGATTTCAATAAGCCACCTTGAAGACGGAGATGAAGAAATGGTCCAGTCTGATACAGATCCTTGGATCAAACACCTAAACACTCTCTGGGATATTCGCTTTGAACAACGTGAACCACCCACGGAAGATAAGGTCATCCAGATTAATCTGGGAGATGAGGCTAATCCTAAGCCCATCTTTATAAGCGAAAGCCTATCATCCTCCGAGAAAGAAGATTTAATATCTCTTGTGCGAGAGTATATAGATGTTTTCGCTTGGAATTATGAGGACATGCCTGGGCTTGATCCTCGAGTGGCTATGCATCGCCTTAACATTAATTCAGATATGAAGCCAGTCAAATAACAACAGCGACGGTTCCATCCAGAAATAATGGAAGCAATCCAGTCAGAAGTCAAGAAGCTTATAAACTCTGGCTTCATTAGGGAGGAGCAACATCCTGATTGGGTAGCCAATATCGTCCCCATTACCAAGAAAAATAGAAAGATCTAGAATTGCATTTATTTTCACGATCTAAATGAGGCATGTCCCAAAGATGAATTCCCTCTCCCGATCACGGATGTCATGATCGACAATACGTGCAGGTTTGAGCGAATGTCCTTCACAAATGGATTCTCAGGGTATAATCAAATCAAAATGTATCCTGATGATGAAAGACATACTTCTTTCAAGACACCACTAGGGGTATATTGCTATACTGTCATGCCCTTCGGACTGAAGAATGCGGGGGCAACATATCAGAGAGTTATGAATGCAATTTTCCACGAGCACATGTGTAAAACAGTGGAATGCTACGTTGACGACATTGCAGTGAAAAGCCGCACCAAAGGTGACCATATAGCCAATCTGAAGACAGTGTTTGAAATCATGCGGGCATATCAGTTGAAGATGAACCCCACCAAATCCTTCTTGGGGGTGGCCAGCGGTAAATTCCTAGGGTTTGTAGTAACATCCAAAGGAATTCACTTAGACCCGGAAAAGTCCGCGCTGTCCAGGAGATGCAACCTCCAAGGAATCTCAAAGAGCTTAGAGGATTGCAAGAACGACTAGCATACATCTGAAGGTTTATCTTAAATCTCTTCAGAAGATGCCAACCATTCGCCAAATTGAAGAAAAAGTGTGTCTCATTCATCTGGGATGATGCTTGCCAACAAGCATTCGAGGAAATCAAACGATACCTCATGCAACCACCGGTCCTTACATCTCCAGTGTCGGGAAAACCTTTTCCGATATACGTTCGAGCAATGGATCATTCTTTAGGAGCTTTGCTAGCCAAGAATAATGATCAAGGACATGAGCAAGCAATCTATTATCTGAGAAGGACTATGATCGGAGCCGAGCATCGATACAACCCGATCGAAAAGGAATGTTTGGCATTGGTGTTCGCTATCCAGAAAATGCTACACTACTTGGTGGGCCAGACTATAAATGTCATATCAAGAGTCAACCCTTTGAGGTTGCTCATAACGAAGCCATCGCCACTAAACGGTCGACTGGCAAAATGGGCCATACTGCTATCCCACTATGAAATGCGCTTTTTACCATAAAAAGCCGTAAAGGGACAAGCGGTGACAGATTTTCAGGCTGAGTATCAAGATCTGAGAGCAACCGAACTTTACAAGGACCTCCCAGACGAAGTCGCTGAAATTTGCCTGACCCAGACATCTTTCGAAAGACAAGTGTGGCAACTCTTCTTCGACGGTGCATCGAGAACAGGTCCGCAAGGGCATGTCATAGCCGGAGTGGGGGAAGTACTGGTCTCTCTATAGAACTATGTGATTCCTCGAGCTTTCTCATTAACCAAGCCCTGCTCCAACACTGTAGTGGAATATAATGCCCTCTTGATTGGAATGCAAATCGTCGATGAGATTGGCGTTAAAAATCTCGAGGCATACGGTGACTCTAAACTCATCGTTAACCAAGTTCGCGGGGAGTACGAAGTCAGACATGAAGACTTAATACCCTATTACAACGCAACTATCTCTATGGCCGAGAGGTTCGGAAACTTTTACATCGACCATGTACCACGCCAGCAAAATGCGCATGCAGATGCACTAGCATCTCTCGCTGCCTCATTAGCCCTTTCAGCTGGAGTGGTAGAGAAAATACTTGTCTACAGCCATAACTTGTATTGTCCAAGGGTCACTTTTGAAGATCACCAAAAGCCGACAGGAGACTGTCAAACCAAAAAAGCTCTTGAAATTTCGGTCGGTCCAGAGCTTAGGGATTGGTGATTCTCGTACATCGACTATGCCTTATATGGCATCCTGCCTGATGATCCCAAAGAAGCAGCTGCCATTAGAAGGAAAGCGCCCAAATTCTATTATAATGCGATCATGCGAACACTGTATCGCCGATCGCATGACGGGGTCCTCCACCGCTGCCTATCACAAAAGGAGGCACAGGATGTACTCCAAGAAGCGCATGATGGCATGTGTGGAGCTCATCAGCTTGGTCCAAATCTTGGGGATCGACTCCGAAGACTGGGATATTATTGGCCTAATGGTTGAGGCACAACCTGCATTAAAAATACGGAATTTCAGATCTTTTAATAAAAATATGCAAGTGCTCAATTCTTCCGCGATAGCAAGTGGCTATGCGGGTCGTGATCCACAAGGAGGGTTTTGCGATGGAAGCGTTTACGTTCTTTATTGAAATCTTTGTGAAAACCAAACGAAAATTCTTCTTTGGTTAAAGTTAAGAAAATGAAAAAGAGTTAATAGTTAAAGTTAGAAGAAAGTGGTAGAATAGAAAGTGGAGAAAAATCAGAAAGCGACTATGTACAAATGATTAAAGAAGTGATTTGGAAGATATGGTGTTTGTGATTTAATTTACAGAAATAAAAGAAAAGAAATACAAATAATTACTCACCTTCTTTCCACCAAAAGCTTACCTTGAGTCTTTGCGACGATGTTACCTTGAATTGGAGGCAATCAGCGCATAGCCCATAAGAGTCGATTTTTGGTCTCTTCCACATTACATCATCAAGGTACTCAAGTATGAAATGATACAGAGAGACTCACAATCCCATCGTCATGAGCTATCGGTGGCACTCGAAAAAGCAAGGCTCTTTCGATGCTTTAGACTCACTTGGAAGACAGTTGTACCAAAAAGAAAAGTGAAGTAGAAAAGAAGAAGAAGAAGAAAACTAAAAAGAAGTACATACGAAGAAAGAACATCGATTCGATTTCATAACGATCAAAGAAAAGAAATAAACCTTACACCATTGTCACTTTTAGCTCAAGCTTCATTCTTGTTCTTCGATGAAAGTCGATCTCCTCTGAATTACATAAATAAAAACTAAAATTACATGAACAAGAAATAAAAACCTAAACTAAGAAATGAAAAACTAGTCTAAATCCTAACTCTGCATTGGCCACCTTTTCAGCACAAAGAATGGCCTTTTATAGGCAGAAAA
Organism: Agave tequilana; assembly: GCA_038442645.1. NCBI lineage: Eukaryota > Viridiplantae > Streptophyta > Magnoliopsida > Asparagales > Asparagaceae > Agave > Agave tequilana. The sequence goes on from JAVJIF010022837.1 coordinate 56,481, forward strand.
CCCAGTAAGCAGGATCCCGGGAGGTCGGGGGAGCAAACGCTCCCCCTAACTCCCCAACAATGCCGCGAAAACGCGGCTTTTGCCGCGTTTTCGCGGCCAGGGTGTGGCTGGCCACACCCTGTTGGTGGGTCACACTGGTTTATCCTTCTGACTTTATCTGGAGTTGGTGTCTTCGTTTGATTCCCGGATTCTGACGAAATGGCCTTGGATTCTTGGCTTTAACAGTCGATTCTAAGAGGATTCTTCTCAACCAATTTTTAAACCTCTTGATTTTGTCCTGATTCAGTGAGTGCGAATTAATTCTGATTTAATTCAGAATTTGGTGGGCTTTTGGGCTCATTTCTCTTTATCTCCTTAAGGATTGGGCCTGCAAATAAATTTAGCATTTAATTAGGACAATGCAGGCTTTTATTCTAAAATAAGTATGGAAATATGATATTAAATATGCAACATTAGCGACCAATCACACCCCCATACCTATCTTTTGCTCGTCCTCGAGCAAAACAACTAAACTACACTAAGGATTATTAGACCACTTTCGCAGGTCGCGCGATTGCGCTGAGCATGTGCAACAAGCCGTTAAACCTCTAGGTTTCCTCTAGAGGACGAGTTTTGTCTCATGAGGGTTTTCAGCGGATTGCACCCACAAAATCCATAAAGAAAGAGAAATAAAGAGTTAGTATTTTTGAAAAGCATTTTGAAAGAGAAAAATATTTGAAATATAATTGTAAGATTTAAGCAATCTATAAGTTATAGGAAAGCTTAATTGTTCATTCCTAAACTTAGTCTCTATTCAAAAATTTGTTATCAATCAAAGTAAGGAGTCAAATTGTACTTCTCATCTAGTCTATTACTTTACCCTAAGTCATATGCACCTTGTGACTGTGAAAATTTTGACTAAGGGTTCATTAACTCTGACTCTAATGCCTTATTTATTTATATATATCTATTTTTTTGTGGTATTATTCCTTAGTTCTATTAGGCTTTCTAATCTGCCCATGTAACGAGCCTTTAATCGATGACTCCCAAACCAAACGGTCTTAGGGCACCGGGTGAGAAAACACCCCAAGGACTTAAGAACTCGAGCAAATAAGGCCACAAAACTAAGAATTTTATTATATGGACCTCTTTTAGACGTGAATACTTATGCTTAATTAGGCACAAATACCCAGCTTAATCAGAGGAGTTTTATATATATTTTTCTTTTCAAACTTATCTAATCATCTTTCGCAATACTAAGGCTTACTTAGGCCAAAGCACCTAGCTAATCAATAATTAGATTTGTTTATTTTTTTCTTTTTTATATATTTTTTTTATAAGGCATAAGAATCTTTGTTTTTGAACCCTAAGTGTGCAAGTGTATGAAGTGTGCATATTTCATCAAGGTAAAGATCAAGACTAAATTACTTTGACAAATTTTCTTCCTAACCCTAAAAATCAAACAAATAATCTTATTTTGACCAAGTATAAGAAATCCTAATTTGGATTTCCTATTCCTTAAAATTAACTTAATTTCTTACAAAAATAAGTCAAAATATTGTTTCTATTTTTCAAAAAGTTTTTAATAAAAAGAAAAACCTAAGTTATGTTAGAACCCTCCCCCACACCTATCTCATGCATTGTCCTCAATGTATGAATTAATGCATAGATGCATGAAAAAGAAGAAGGGGAAGGAAAATTTAACCTTAAGGTGGTGGTTCCGGTAGTGGTCTGATTGGTCCACGAAATGCGGCCCAATCGACTTTTCGTGGGATACGGAGGAACCCACCAGAAATATAACCCATTAAAAAGATAAATCCATGAAGAATTTTTATTAAAAATTTAACCCCATCTAATTTCCATATTCTATAACTAATTTCGGAGTCAAATTTGTCAACCACCTCGTCCCAGAATGGAGTATGAAATGATAGAACGGTTGACTTGGACTTAGGAAGGACAGGAACTAATACCGACTCAGGAAGGTGACTTAAGTCAAGTAAAGGATCAGGAGTCGAAATTGGTTCAAGAAGCTGGTCCAAGTCAAGAAGTTGAAACTCAAGTCCACGTGTATTTTCTAACAATGGGATGTGACCTAATATGGGTGATTCCAGTTCAGGAATGATAGGTGGAGGAATCAAAACTGATTCTAAAATATTACTCAAGTTTGATAACAAAGCAGGAGTCAATATTGATTCAGAAAGTTGAACTGGATCACAGATTTGAGAATCTAGGTCACATATCTCATTGAGTTCAATATCAAAAAATTGAGAACTTGCCAATTTGTCAATAGGATTTTCAAAATTGTATAATTGGTCAAGTTCAACATGATCCTCAAAGATGGGGGATTCAATTTCATGATGAATAGGCATAAGATCCAACGTTGACTTGGGGAAAGATCGAAATCAGGTGAAGATACCGGAGTCATAATCGAATCAGGAAGTAGAATTGAATCACTCAGTTGGAGTTCAGGATCATATTTATTTTCAAGTTCGATTTCAGGGAAAGGATAACTTGCCAAACTGTCAATATTCTTTTCAAAATTTGGAGTTTGGGCAAGTTCAAATGTTTGTTCTGAAATGGAACCTTGATTTCCAAAACAACCTGACTCATCGGCTCTAACAGAAATGGTTAGTGACATCAGAACTGGTCAAACGGTGAGAACGTAGAGATTCGACCATCATATCTATGTCACGATTTCTAGCATTTTGAGCATGAGTCATGGCTTCAAGCATCTTTTCATAGTTGATGGATTCATTGTTTTGATGAAAAGATGAAGTGTTGTCTTGGAAGTGGTAGTGAAATTGTGAGTCCATCAGATTTTAGGATTGTTGTTTGGACTCACGCATACTCCTTTCCAAATTGATGGTTTTCTATTTTGGACTGGTGGAACTGAGTATGATTCTTGGGGATATTGTGGACTAGGTGGATAAGGGGGACAAGTTGGTTAAAAATTATGCTCAGGGGAGGTGAATCCCCACTGACTCGGTGAAGAGTTGAAATTATTATGGAAATTATAGTTATTAGATTGGGAGCATGGGTTATATTGATTCGGATAAGACCAATCCGGCACACTAGGTTGGTTAAAGTCATGATATGCCGGGTTGGTAATATCCGAAAAAGAATTCGATGTGTAATATGGATTATTATTAAAGTTGGAAAAATTATTATTATAAGCCATATCACATGATAGAATACAAACAAAGAAAAACAAACAATTAGCAATCAAATAAAAAGAAAAAATTCTAACTAAGTTAGGGTAGACCTATGACCTAGACAACTCCTAACTGATTAGACTTTCCACGGGAGGTTCAATGCAGACCTGGACCACAAGCTAATCAGCCAGGTCAGGGTAAGGTTGGTCGGAGGTTTTCCGTCAAAGACGTTCCTTAATTAAATAACCACCAACCTTCGGGCTTTCGGCCCTTAATCCCTTTCCTAGACACTGATTTGACAAGAGTCAAATTCCAACACCTTTCCCCCTTAGGATAATCTCCTAATTGAGTCCGAGATGTCCCTAGGGCCAACGTCTACTCATTTTAAGTTAGGCTTGGGTTAGTGAGTGCTTGGAATCTGATTTTTGGGCTAAGGAAGGGTGATTAAATCCTCACCTTATCTTGTTAATGGGTGGTGCCCTTAAAATCAATTTGTGCAAGTGTACAAGATAAATAAGATTCACTCAAAAGCGATATAAATCAACCAAGAAGTGAGTCCTATGCTAAACGCAATGCATACGTACCTTGCTCCAGCACTCTTCAACAGTAAAAATAAATGAATTGAAAAGACACGTGCCTAAAATGCAAACGTCTAATCAATTTTTTTTTATCTTTTCAACAAATGTTTTACTGTTGATTATTAGCAGGCTTATGTGATGGCATATAAGAAAAAGTAAAGTTACAGAAAACTACAATTTACAAAGCAAGCAACCTTGCAAAAAGACAGTTAGTAGTCCACTCCTTTTTGTCGCGTTTTCGCGGCTTTGGCCGCGGATCCGCGGCAAAGCAGAGGGCACTTGGACTCTGCTTTCTAGAGCAGAGGCCCAAGGCCACTTATATGTTATTGCAACTTTAATTTCCTGTTTTGCTTGCCCTATAACTTGCAACAGAGAAGAAAATTCGTTTTAGTTCTAAAAAATTTTCAATAAAAATTCAGATTTCAATAGAAACGTTACCCTCCCCGGCAACGGCGCCAAAATTGGTTGAGGCACAACCTGCACAAAAATACGAAATTTCAGATCTTTTAAAAAAAATGTGCAAGTGCTCAATTCTTCCGCGATAGCAAGTGGCTATGCGGGTCGTGATCCACAAGGAGGGTTTTGCGATGGAAGCGTTTACGTTCTTTATTGAAATCTTTATGAAAACCAAACGAAAATTCTTCTTTGGTTAAAGTTAAGAAAATGAAAAAGAGTTAATAGTTAAAGTTAGAAGAAAGTGGTAGAATAGAAAGTGGAGAAAAATCAGAAAGCGACTATGCACAAATGATTAAAGAAGTGATTTGGAAGATATGGTGTTTGTGATTTAATTTACAGAAATAAAAGAAAAGAAATACAAATAATTACTCACCTTCTTTCCACCAAAAGCTTACCTTGAGTCTTTACGACGATGTTACCTTGAATTGGAGGCAATCAGCGCATAGCCCATAAGAGTCGATTTTTGGTCTCTTCCACATTACATCATCAAGGTACTCAAGCATGAAATGATACAGAGAGACTCACAATCCCATCGTCATGAGCTATCGGTGGCACTCGCAAAAGCAGGGCTCTTTCGATGCTTTAGACTCACTTGGAAGACAGTTGTACCAAAAGAAAAGTGAAGTACAAAAGAAGAAGAAGAAGAAAACTAAAAAGAAGTACATACGAAGAAAGAACATCGATTCAATTTCATAACGGTCAAAGAAAAGAAATAAACCTTACACCATTGTCACTTTTAGCTCAAGCTTCATTCTTGTTCTTCGATGAAAGTCGATCTCCTCTGAATTACATAAATAAAAACTAAAATTACATGAACAAGAAAAACAAAAACCTAAACTAAGAAATGAAAAACTAGTCTAAATCCTAACTCTGCATTGGCCTCCTTTTCAGCACAAAGAATGGCCTTTTATAGGCAGAAAAACCAGTAAGCAGGATCCGGGGGAGGTCGGGGGAGAAAACGCTCCCCTAACTCCCCAACAATGCCGCGTTTCCGCGGCTTTTGCCGCGTTTCTGCGGCCAGGGTGTGGCCAGGTGGCCACACCCTGTTGGTAGGTCACACTGGTTTATCCTTCTGACTTTATCTGGAGTTGGTGTCTTCGTTTGATTCCCGGATTCTGACGAAATGGCCTTGAATTCTTGGCTTTAACCGGTCGATTCTGAGAGGATTCTTCTCAACCGGTTTTTAACCTCTTGATTTTGCCCTGATTCAGTGAGTGCGAATTAATTCTGATTTAATTCAGAATTCTGGTAGGCTTTTGGGCTCATTTCTCTTCATCTCCTTAAGGATTGGGCCTGCAAATAAATTTAGCATTTAATTAGGACAATGCAGGCTTTTATTCTAAAATAAGTATGAAAATATGATATTAAATATGTAACATTAGCGACCAATCACCTAAGATGATCCCGGATGCCATCACTTATGCGAAACGATGTTACGCCTGTCAAGTCCATGATGATTTTATCCATCAAGCACCAGGATATCTTCACTCTACAACCTCTTCATGGCCATTTGAGATGTGGGGGATGGACGTAGTTGGCCCTATCAGCCCACCAACATCCAAAGGACATCAGTTCATCTTAGCTATAACCGATTACTTCTCTAAATGGGCCGAAACTATTCCTTTGAGGGAGGTAAAGACATCTGATGTGATCAAATTCCTGAAGCATCACATCATCTACCGTTTTGGTGTGCCATGACGAATTATCCATGACAACGGGCCCCGATTCGTCAGTCAGGCTTTTTAGAGGTTCTACAATAAATTTAGAATCCAGAGTACGTCCTCAACGGCATACTACCCAGCTGATAACGGCCTCGCAGAATCTTTCAACAAGGACTAATGGGAAAACTTCTCAGAAATTCGTCTCGAAAAGTCAACGTGACTGAGATGACAGGTTAGGTGAATGCTTATGGGCTTATCATACAATGGTCCAAACCCCAACGAAAGCTACACCATTCTCTTAGTATATGGGTGTGAAGCAATACTCCCGCTAGAAATCTAAATCTCATCTCTACGCGTCGCCTTGACAGCAAGAGAGAGACGATAAATGAGGAGAAAGCATCGACTGCGACTCAAGAGCTGGAGGCTTTAGATGATAAACTTCTGCAAGCTCAACAGCAAATCGAGCTATACCAAGCTCGAATTACTAGAGCCTTCAACAAGAAAGTCAAAGAGCAAACTTTCAAGAAAGGTGACCTTATCTTAGCTGTCAGAAGACCTATTGTGATGGCACACAAGAAAGGAAAATTCCAACCCAAATGGGAAGGACCATTTATAGTAGAGTCGGTCTACTCAAATGGAGCGTATCGCCTCATAACCTCAGATAGTGAAACGCTTATGATGCCAATCAACAGCAAATTCTTGAAGAAATACTATCCTTGATAGCACTCTTCCCCGATCAAGTTAATACTGCGCCTCTGATCAAAACTCCAGATCCAAGAAGAGCTTCTTTCTTTTACTAGATCACATCACGCTAAATCAGTGTCAAGCTAATCGAGCTTGGCTGCATCATGATGCATGATGTAAATACTGAGAAAGAAACAAAATGCGAAACTTTATTCTTAGCTTAGTTAATTTTTGACTGACATCCGACGCCTCCGACGGCTAAGGATAGACGAAATGTTAGCTTTTTAAGCCCAACATAAGTCTTCGATAACTCATCATGCTGAGGGGAATAGTATGGCAAGCCCAACTCAAAACGGTAGTTGGTTTTAAAGGTACGCCAAGTCCGTTAATAGATGAGGGCTTGCTAAAAATCCTAGTGGACTTGGTCCCACTCTCTCTTCCAAAATCTCTTACCAATTCCCCCCACATAATGGTTTAAAATATAACGGTGTTCCTCTCCCTAATGAAATGAACTAGATTCTGTCAAGTTAATATTAAACCTCTGACAAACCAGATTTTCCAATCCCAGTGGATTCTGTCAAGTAATATTAAACCTCTGACAACGAAATTCTTTAAAAATCCTCATTATTATGTTAATACTACACCTCTAACGGCGAATTTCCCATGTCCCCAGGAAATCAACGGTTGTCACGTTAATATTAAACATCTGACAGTTCAGTTTACTTTCCACCAAAAGCCTCTACCAATTCTCTTCCATAGAGTGGTAGGTCCACAAATGCAATCATTGCTATGTTAACACTATACCTCTGACAATGAAAATTTTCAATACTCTCCAGCGAGTACGAACTTCACTTGTCTCTCCTCTACATGGAATAGCAAGTCTTCAAATTTGTCAAGTTAACATTACACATCTGACATTCTAAACTTCACTTGTCAATTCTCATCAATAGAATGACAAATCCTCAAAAATGCTCATATCGCAAATCGATTACTGTCAAGTTAACATTATACCTCTGACAAATTACTGTTAAGTTTAACACTACACCTCTAACAGTAATTAAGCTGCTGCTAAGTTCAATATTAAACATCTGACAGTTACTTTTCCTCAGGCTTCCGTATCGAAGCTGAGATGAGCGACGCTAAGTTTAACATCACAACTCTAGCGTCCTGTTCATTGCTAAGTTCAACATTACACCTATGGCCATGACTTTCCCTCAGACTTCCTTGTCGAAGTCGAGATGACCAATACCAAGTTCAAAATTACACCTCTAGCATTACCTTCACTACAAAGTTTAACATTACACCTATGACAGTAACGCTTTCAGTCTTCCCAAATGAAGCTGAAACTCTCATTGAGTCAAGTTAATATCATACCTCTGACTCACATTCTTGTCAAGTTAACATCACATTTCTGACAAGATTTAATCCAACCTGTTAAGTAAATATCACACCTCTAACGGTAAAAGTTCTCCTAGATCCCCCGCGAGTCTAGTTTCCTTGTTATTCTTGTTAACAGAATAACAAGTCTACTTAAAAAATATTGTTAGGTTAACATTACACTTCTAGCAGTGTTTCCATCAAATCCCCAGCTGAGTCCTAGTCAATTTAATACTAAACCTTGATGAATACTTATTTGTAATCCTCTTTAGGAGTGAAAACTTCACTTGTCATTCTCATTCATAGATTGGCAAGTTCACGGAAATTATTCTACTCCTGTCAAGTTAACATCGCACCCCTGACAGCATTCTTAAATTCCTGAAACGGAATTTTTCCCAACTTGACTTGCTAAGATTATTATCATATTTTTAGCAAGCCAAGAGCTCCTACTTCTATTTGTCTAATTTTCAATGCGAAAAAGGAATTCAAGACATATAAGGAGACAAGAAAAAGTGTCACTTTTATGATATTCAAACATATGAAAGTGATACAAGACGCTCTCTTATACAATAAAGGAGTACAAAGAAGTCCCTCTCCTTAGTAAAAGGGTGCACTCACTCCTTGAGGCATTCACCACTCCAATACAAAATGTTGTGTTTGAAGAGCGCGAGGAAGGAGAAAGGCTGAGCAATGTTGAGACAATCGTATGCTGATTACATCATGATGCATGATGTAAACATTGAAGGAGCCCATCGCTGACCGAGAACAATGGTGTTTCTCAAGTCGAAATGTGCAGCAAAACCTTCTGATCCACCCGATCAACTGGTGTGGGCCATGATCCTTCGTTGATTGAACACTCCACCACCAGAAAGTCTCTAATGAGCATGATTTTTGTCGATGTCACTTTGGTAGTAAGATTGGTGAAGGGAGGATCTGAGACTTACAGGTGACGTCCTCTTTCCCATAACCTGCAAGAAGACCGTACCCACTACCATACCCACCACCATACCCACTGTGACCATGACAAACCCGGGGCATTGCTTGTGCGTCATGTCGACCTTGACGGATGTCATTAATTGCGCGAATCCCCCCCGCCCATGAACAGGAGCTTGATTCTCCGAGTGCTCGCCATCGAACAAGCTCGCTGGTCGAAATATTCTCCCAAGAACCCAAAGAAGATGCAAAGGCTGACTGAGACTGCCAGAATCTGCAAGAAACAAAAACTAGAAGGTTAAAATTCTGTTAAGACAGAAACAAAAAAGGTGAAGGGCAAACGCGATTGAAGTGTAAACTCAGACCTAGGGATGACCAGTGCAGAAGGCTTAAAATTCTGTTAAGGCAGAAATAGAAAAGTTTAGGGGCAGACGCAGTTGAAGTCGTGAACTTCAGACGCAGATTAAACCAGCGCAGATCTAAATGCGGTCCGGTTTTAGACCTGCGTCAAGATACGAGACGCGAGGTAGACAGACGCAGAAGTCGCCACACCCGCGTTTGAGAAACGGGAGTTGCCACATCCAAGTGCAAGAGCCTCGAAAAGAATTAAAATTCTTTAAATCAAGAACCTCAAACGCGGGCTTGTGTACAAAGCTCGCGTCTCAAAACCAAGTACAGAGTTCATCACACTCGCATTCAACGATTTGAGTTAAAATCCAAGGTCAACCGACTCGCGCTTCATCAAGAAGTCTAAAAGACGCGACTTTCGAATAACGGGCGCATCAGTCATACTTCAAGAGAAGATCAAGAGATCGAAATCTCTTGAGGGGCAAAAAATAGAAAACTCAGCGGGGACTGAGTATTTCACGGCGACAAGCGGTTCCTACCTGCGGAAGAACCCTCTAGAGGTGAACTTTATACATCAAAGACGCAGCAGTGTAAAAGGTACTTAAAGTGATACTTTTTGACTTGAAATCACTTGACAGTGATAATCTCTGGAAAAAGATTAAAGGAAAGCATGAAAACTTTGAGCTCTTGCTGTTCATTAGAACACATCCCTTTGAAGGGAAGAAGGATAATCAAAACAAAGACCTCAGAGCACATGTTCTTAAAGAGAAATAGTCTGAATAATAGACTGTTAAGGGATGAGGCCTATTTATAGGCAAGCCATAAGGCTTACAATTAATGGCATAAAAAACAAAGCCATCAGCTTTAATTCTCGCATCATGAACGTCAAAGCCCAATAGGAGCTGACGCATGGATTGCCACTCCGGGAAGCGTTAAAGGACACAAGTCCTCAATCCATTAACGTCGACTTGGCATTTAAAGATCTAACAAGATCTTTAAGACGGGCTGCATGTGACGCTTAGGAGGCTACGTCGGCGCAGACTCAAAGATCGCGTCCTGAAACCCGCATCCTTTCATGAACCCGAAGATGTTCGGAGATGGGAGGAGTGTACTCAATTCAGAGATAGAGGGTTTTAGAGTCAACCTTCTTTGTTCGATTGTAGTGCTCAAAACTCCAAGAATGTATCACAATGTTAATATGCTCCTTCTGAATCACCGTAGTAGCATAAGCTATACGGGTCGATCCTCAGGGAGAGCTCGCGATAAAAGCTTTGCGGTTATGTGTCGAAAAGAGAGAAAACGAAAGTTCTTCTTTATTTAAAAGAAAGAAAACAACATGGAAAGTAAATAAGAAATTTTTGTGATTGGTTGCTTGGAAAGAAAAAACGAGTAAAAGAAAAGGAAAAGAACTTTGGAAAGTTGTCTTGCTATGAAAGAAAAACTAGTGAAGGAAACTTTTGGAAAACTTAGATGGAAGAAGCCATGACTAGCTAACTTTACTAATTTGCTAATTTACTAAGCTCATGGGTGATGCATGATTGCCTCATGTTGATTCATCGGCAAAAGATATGTCTTGCTTGTTTGGTCAAGTATTTTCTCACTTGGAAGATGAGTGTCTTCTCGGTCTAGCTTGTAGCCTCATTGATTCATCGGCTCCGAGATAGAATTTCAATGGTGAAATCAAGGAGTGCCACTCAAAGGGATGCTAAGGAAGAAGACACAAGATCATTAGTCATTCAAGGCATATACAAGCTAGCTTTGAAGTAAGAAACTTATTCTACGAGCCAATAGCAAATTTAGGTGATCCATCTCCATGTTCCATCAAGGCACTTGTTCTAAAGACAAGGCTCTAAATGAGGCTCACATGAATCATATGGAGTTACAACAAGCATTTCCCAATAATTAAAGCAACTCATCTTCATTGGAGATCAAAAGAGACTTAACATTGCAAGTTGGAAATTAGCAATCACCCAAAGAGTTAGAAGTTAGCAAAGTTAGTTGTTAGCTAGTCATGTTAGAGGGAGTTAGCTATCCATTACAAGAGAAAGTAAACAACAATTCATGGTAAAAATAGTAGTGCAATGGAAGTAAAGCAAGAAAGTAAAGCAAGCACTAGAGATTGTAAAGAAGAGAAGAAAGTTTGATTAATCCTGCTTTGAAAGATGTCACCTCCTTGCTTACAAGCTCTCAACTTTCTTTTCTCTCTTTTACAAAATCTCTAGGAGGAAGAAGGAGAATACAAAAGAACTAAAAACCTAGAGAGAATCCCTACAACTCTCTCTCAAAATACAAGTTCTTTACCCTAGTCTCTCCTCTTTTCTCGCACTGGCCCTGATGGTCTATTTATAGGCTTCAGAAGAAGGGGCTCCCAAATCTGAACCGTCGGATCAAATCTCAGCTTCAACGGCCAGATTTCTGCCGCGGATCCGCGGCCAGAGCCGCGTTTTCGCGGCAGAATCTAGGCCGTTATGCCAGCGAATTCTGTTGCTATTTTTCGCAGGTTGTTAGCCACGTTGGCGCTTCTAGAAGTCTGACTGGGCGCATGGATGACTCCAGAACCTGGGCTCAACTCTTGGGCTTCTCTTTTGGGCCTTGATTAATCCTTTAATTCTTTGATAATTACATGGATTTATGGGCCTCTTCTCCATTAAATATGGACCTGCAAAAATAGAGAGAAAAAGGGTAAAAAACCAATTTTATGATATAATGCATGGTATAGAGGTGGAAGATGATGCAAAAATGAACTACAATCACACCCCATACCTAGCTTTGCTCGTCCCGAGCAGAAAGAAAAGAAAAAAGAAAATCCTAACTAGATTATTACACTACTTTCGTAGGTGACACGATTGCACTGAGCACGTGCAACAAGCCGTTAAACCTCTAAGTTACCCTAGAGGAGGAGTGTTGTCTCCTGAGGGTTTTCAGCGGATTGCACCCACAAAATCCATAAAGAAAAAATAAAAGTGTTAGTGAAAATTTTGATCCATGTTTTCAAGATTCTTACTTGAGTTATAGGTTCAGGTTACCCTCAACTAGTCATTCCTCTTATAAGCGTCTATTTAGAGTCTATTTAGAGTTTTGTTTCAACTTAGGTTAAGTTTTTTTTTAAGGAAAAGATCAAAAGCTAGATTTTGCATCAATCCTAATATATATACATCTATACTATGAAGGATCTTTCTCAGACTAAGTATTTATTTACTAATATATATAAAAAAATTTATTTATTTATTTTTATTTATTTATTTTATATATATACAGTCTTTATTTATTTACTTTTCCTTAACTTCCTTAGGCTTTCTAATTTACCCTTGTAACGAGCCTCTTACCGATGACTCCCAAAACTAGTCGGTCTTAGGGCACCAGATGAGGAAAACATCTCTCGGGTTCGAGGACTCGAGTAAACTAGGCCACGAAGGAGTTAAGGACTTAACCACCTTTAGGGTGTGATGGCAATGCTTCTTGAGGCACGACTAACCAGCTTAATTAGTGGCTAAGTATTATTTAGTATTTATATACATATTTTTTTTCTTTTTTCTTTTTTTATATATATATATGTAAATAACGTCACAAAGTCTATGATTAATCCTTCAATATGTTTATGTATATATCCTAAAGAAAGAATTAAAATCTAGTAATTTTTCTTATCCTTTTTTACTTAACCTAAAAATCCAACAAAACTTCTCTTTTCGAATTATAATAGAAATCATAGTTAAGAGTTCCTTAATCCCTAAAGTCAAGCTTGATTCTTTAAAACATGGATCAAGAATTTCCTTTTTTATATATTTATATATATATTTTTTTTTAAAAAAGAAAATGTAAAATCTAAAAGAAAGTGAAAAATCCTAAAAAGAAAGATAAAATCTAAAAGAAAATGAAAATCCTAAAAAGAAAAATCCTAGGTTAGTATCTACCCCCCACACCTATCTCATGCATTGTCCTCAATGTATGCAAGATAAGAATATGCATGAAAATAGGTAAAGGATAATGATCACTCCCGTCGTCGTTTGGACCAGCGGTGTGCTAGGTCCAGCCGACTGCGAAACGTCTCAGTTCAACCTCGATACTATCCAACCTAGAGGATTGCTCCTCTACTTTCTTCCTCAGACGAACATGCCCCCGAAAGATCTTCTTCATGCCCCGCCAGATGGTGGACATGAAGGCACGTGAGTCCGTGGGGGGTCCTGCTGCCAAAATGCTGGATCATCTCTCTTCTAAACTCTCCGCGAAGAGGACGCCACCGGTACATTCTCGGGCTGGGCACTAGGGGTCCAGACCGCGTGTAAACAACTATTGTAGGAACTAGTGGGTCGCTCTGGTGTCACAACACTGGGTCAAAAGAGTCAAATACGGCGTCCGGTAGGAAAATCCTACACAGACGCGTAATCAAAATGGGGTAGGAGTGTTTGGCACCTCGAGTGCGGGATGAGTTGGCAATAATTGCGTGGAAGATGGTTTTGTTTAAATAGACTGTGTGTTGCCTAGTCATCAAGTCGTGAATTATCTGCAACACGGTCTGTTGAATGAAGTTGTGTGGTCCAGACCTAAGATGTTACGTGGGATCCAGCGTCCAACGCAGTGTACGTTTCTAAAATGGTGCTGGCCTTTAGCCCGCGGTCCTGCTCAGTGCAGTGAGCCCCTATAAGTATCATGTATCAATAAGTGGGAGGGGGTCGCTATCTGTGGGTGAATGGGGACATGCGTGTGTTCCTCAAGGAGAGGAAGAGTGATGAACAAGTCGCCTAGGGGCATGTGCACGGTGAATTGGTAAGTGTGTGAATCAACAGATGCATGGTCAATATATTGTAGTAGAACATTGTCACCAAGTCGGGACAATAGAAGGCATCATTTTCAGAATTATCGTACACTAAAGCATACCAATCCCAAGCCCTAATCGATCTATGAACATATGCCCATACCCATTAGGATCACACAAAATTTTTCCAAAATCTTTCTCAGCAAAAAAATACTAGGTGCCATGCTACAAATCTAGATTAAAGCAATAAAATCGAGAGATCAAGATTCAAACCGCCCCGGAATACGTGGGGGGAAAGTTCGGGCTTGCAGAGGGCACAGGGGATGGATTCGGGAAGATGTGGCACCAGATCGGCCACCAGAGCAAGAAATCGATCGGTAGAAAATTTGGCGGCGCTCCAGAGGGTTCAGGACAGCCGCGGATCTGCGGCCTGGGTCGCAGGAACGCGGCAGTAAGGAGGTTTCTGAGGAAGGGAAAAAGAACCGAGGGCGGCGCTTGAGAGGGGGTTCAGATCTGGGAGGCGATTTGCGTTTGAGGGAAGATGGGTAGGGTAAAGAGGGTATATATATAGGGGAAAAAAATTGAGAGTCCCAAATTTATCCCTAGGTGAAAAGTAATATTTACAACCGTAGGGATTTGAAGTTTAAAAGTTGTGAAGGAGTGGAACTCTTGATATGAATTAACATAAAAGTCCACATTATTATTTTTATTTATTTTTTATTATTTTTATTTACAAAAGTGGTCCCAAAAATGATATGCAGGGAAATCCAGGAGACTGTACAGATGAAATGGTCACATATATACTGGGTCATAAAGACCCAGTTCATAAGTTTCTTGTGACACAGGTTCATTGGTGAAAAATGGCTTTAAGCGTTGACCATTTACAGTGAATTTATGCCATTTTCGGATCAAGAATCTCAATAGCACCGTGTGAGAAGACATTTGCACAATGTACGGTCCTGACACCAGGTTTTCAATTTACCAGGAAGAGGTGGAGTCTTGAGTTGTATAACAGAACCTTTTGTCCTGAGACAAAAATTTTTCGGTGAATGGATCTATCATGAAAGAGCTTGGTTCTGTGTTTTGCTATCTGAGCATTGTATATGCCTCATTTCTTAGCTCTTCTAGCTCGGATATTTGCAACTTCCTCAAGGCACCGGCCTTATCTAAATCCAAGTCAGCTGCTTTATAGCCCACATAGCTCGTTGTTCTAACTCCACAGGCAAGTGACAATGTATTCCAAATACAACCCGATATGGAGACATACCGAGGACAGTCTTATAAGCGGTCCTGTAGGCCCATAAGGCATCAGTGAGTTTGATGGACCAATCTTTACGGTTCTGTCCAACGGTTTTCTCCAAGATGAGTTTTATTTGTCTTTTTGTGACTTCTACTTACCCGTTAGTCTGAGGATGGTATGCCGTGGATAATTTGTGAGAAATAGAGTATTTGCGTATCAGGGATTCAAAAGCCCGATTACAGAAATGACTCCCATTGTCACTTTATTATCGCACGGGGGGCTCCGAAGCGAGAGATGATGTTTTCTCGTAAAAACTTGATGACAACTTGGTTGTCATTTGTCCTTGTTAGAATTGCTTCAGCCCATTTGAAACATAATCTACAGCTACCAAAATGTATTGGTTGCCATAGGACAGAGGAAAGGGTCCCATAAAGTCGATGCCCCACAGATCAAAATTTCAACCTCTGAGATGGGTGTGAGGGGCATCATGTCTTTCCGCGTGATTCGACCCGCATTTGACACTTGTCACATAGCTTGCAGAAAGTGTATGCATCCTTAAAGAGAGTGGGCCAGTAGAATCCACTCTGAAGTACTTTCTCAGCAGTTTTTCGTGGACCAAAATATCCACCGCAAGCTAGCTTGTGACAAAATGTCAAAAAACACTTGATGTTCATCCTCAGGAAGGCACCTTCGTATTATCTGGTCAGGACAATATTTGAATAAATACGGTTCATCCCAGAAGAAGAACCACATTTGACTCATGAAACGGTGTTTATCCTGGCCTGACCAATGAGAAGGTATTTGCCCGTTAGCAAGGTAATTTGCTATGTCAGAATACCAAGGCTCTCCACACATCACAAAAAATGTGTTCGTCAGGAAAATTGTCATTAATTTGTATTTTCTCCTTTGGTGCGTTTGGGATTCTAGACAAGTGATCAGCTACCACATTCTCAACGCCCTTTTTATCCTTAATCTCCAGATCAAACTCTTGCAAAAGAAGTATCCATCGAATAAGTCTTGCCTTAGCATCCTTCTTTTGCATTAAGTACTTTAGGGCAGAGTGATCGGTGAAATAATCGTCCTGGACCCTAGCAGATATTGGCGAAATTTTTCCAACGCAAAGACAACAGCTAAAAAATTTCCTTTTCAGTAGTTGTATAATTGAGTTGGGCTTCATTCAGCGTTCGGCTAGCATAATAGATTACGTGTTGCCTAGTATCAATACGCTGCCCTAAAACAGCGCCGATAGCAAAGTCCGAGGCGTCACACATAATCTCGAAAGGCTTGGTCCAATCAGGTGCAGAAATGATAAATGAGGAGAAGCATCGACTGCGACTCCAAGAGCTGGAGGCTTTAGATGATAAACTTCTGCAAGCTCAATAGCAAATCGAGATCTACAAAGCTCGAATTACTAGAGCCTTCAACAAGAAAGTCAAAGAGCAAACTTTCAAGAAAGGTGACCTTATCTTAGCTGTCAGAAGACCTATTGTGATGGCACACAAGAAAGGAAAATTCCAACCCAAATGGGAAGGACCATTTGTAGTAGAGGGTCTACTCAAATGGAGCGTATCGCCTCATAACCTCAGATAGTGAAACGCTTATGATGCCAATCAACAGCAAATTCTTGAAGAAATACTATCCTTGATAGCACTCTTCCCCGATCAAGTTAATACTGCACCTCTGATCAAAAACTCCAGATCCAAGAAGAGCTTCTTTCTTTTACTAGATCACATCACGCTAAATCAGTGTCAAGCTAATCGAGCACTGGCTGCATCATGATGCATGATGTAAATACTGAGAAAGAAACAAAATGCGAAACTTTATTCTTAGCTTAGTTAATTTTCTGACTGACATCCGACGCCTCCGACGGCTAAGGATAGACGAAAATGTTAGCTTTTAAGCCCAACATAAGTCTTCGATAACTCATCATGCTGAGGGGAATAGTATGGCTAGCCCAACTCAAACGGTAGTTGGTAAAGGTACGCCAAGTCCGTTAATAGATGAGGGCTTGCTAAAAATCCTAGTGGACTTGGTCCCACTCTCTCTTCCAAAATCTCTTACCAATTCTCACCCACATAATGGTTAAAAATACCGGGTTCCTCTCCCTAATGAAATGAACTAGATTCTGTCAAGTTAATATTAAACCTCTGACAAACAGATTTTCCAATCCCCAGTGGATTCTGTCAAGTAATATTAAACCCTGACAACGAAATTCTTTAAAAAATCCTCATTATTATGTAATACTACACCTCTAACGGCGAATTTCCCATGTCCCGAGGAAATCACCGGTTGTCACGTTAATATTAAACCTCTGACAGTTCAGTTTACTTCCACCAAAAGCCTCTACCAATTCTCTTCCATAGAGTGGTAGGTCCACAAATGCAATCATTGCTATGTTAACACTATACCTCTGACAATGAAAATTTTTAATACTCCCCAGCGAGTACGAACTTCACTTGTCTCTAGCAAGTCTTCAAATTTGTCAAGTTAACATTACACATCTGACATTCTAAACTTCACTTGTCAATTCTCATCAATAGAATGACAAATCCTCAAAAATGCTCATATCGCAAATCGATTACTGTCAAGTTAACATTATACCTCTGACAAATTACTGTTAAGTTTAACACTACACCTCTAACAGTAATTAAGCTGCTGCTAAGTTCAATATTAAACATCTGACAGTTACTTTTCCTCAGGCTTCCGTATCGAAGCTGAGATGAGCGACGCTAAGTTTAACAACACCTCTAGCGTCCTGTTCATTGCTAAGTTCAAATTACCACCTATGCCATGACTTTCCCTCAGACTTCCTTGTCGAAGTCGAGATGACCAATACCAAGTTCAAAATTACACCTCTAGCATTACCTTCACTACAAAGTTAACATTACACCTATGACAGTAACGCTTTCAGTCTTCCCAAATGAAGCTGAAACTCTCATTGAGTCAAGTTAATATCATACCTCTGACTCACATTCTTGTCAAGTTAACATCATATTTCTGACAAGATTTAATCCAACCTGTTAAGTAAATATCACACCTCTAACGGTAAAAGTTCTCCTAGATCCCCCGCGAGTCTAGTTTCCCTTGTTATTCTTGTTAACAGAATAACAAGTCTACTTAAAAAATATTGTTAGGTTAAAATTACACTTCTAGCAGTGTTTCCATCAAAATCCCCAGCTGAGTCCTAGTCAATTTAATACTAAACCTCTGATGAATACTTATTTGTAATCCTCTTAGGAGTGAAAACTTCACTTGTCATTCTCATTCATAGATTGGCAAGTTCACGGAAATTATTCTACTCCTGTCAAGTTAACATCGCACCTCTGACAGCATTCTTAAATTCCTGAAACGGAATTTTTCCCAACTTTGACTTGCTAAGATTATTATCATATTTTTAGCAAGCCAAGAGCTCCTACTTCTATTTGTCTAATTTCAATGCGAAAAAGGAATTCAAGACATATAAGGAGACAAGAAAAAGTATCACTTTTTATTGATATTCAAACATATGAAAGTGATACAAGACGCTCTCTTATACAATAAAGGAGTACAAAGAAGTCCCTCTCTCTTAGTAAAAGGGTGCACTCACTCCTGAGGCATTTCCACCACTCCAAATACAAAATGTTTGGAAGAGCGCCGAAGAAAGGCTGAGCAATGTTGAGACAATCGTATGCTGATTACATCATGATGCATGATGTAAACATTGAAGGAGCCCATCGCTGACCGAGAACAATGGTGTTTCTCAAGGTCAAATGCAGCAAAACCTTCTGATTCCACCCGATCAACTGGTGTGGGCCATGTGATCCTTCGTGATGAACATCTCCACCACAGAAAGTCATCTAATGAGCATGAATTTTTTGTCGATGTCACTTCTGGTAGTAAGATTGGTGAAGGGAGGATCTGAGACCTTACAGGTTACGTCCTCTTTCCCATAACCTGCAAGAAGACCGTACCCACTACCATACCCACCACCTACCCACTGTGACCATGACAAACCCGGGGCATTGCTTGTGCGTCATGTCGACCTTGACGGATGTCATTAATGCGCGAATCCCCCGCCCATGAACAGGAGCTTTGATTCTCGAGTGCTCGCCAATCGAACAAGCTCGCTGGTCGAAATATTCTCCCAAGAACCCAACGAAGATGCAAAAGGCTGACTGAGACTGCCAAAATCTGCAAGAAACAAAAACTAGAAGGTTAAAATTCTGTTAAGACAGAAACAAAAAAGCTGAAGGGCAAACGCGATTGAAGTTGTAAACTTCAGATCTAGGGATGACCAGTGCAGAAGGCTTAAAATTCTGTTAAGGCAGAAATAGAAAAGTTTAGGGGCAGACGCAGTTGAAGTCGTGTGAACTTCAGACGCAGATTTAACCAGCGCAGATCTAACGCGGTCCGATTTTAGACCTGCGTCCAAGATACGAGACGCGAGGTAGACCAGACGCAGAAGTCGCCACACCCGCGTTTGAGAAACGGGAGTTGCCACATCCAAGTGCAAGAGCTCGAAAGAATTAAAATTCTTTAAATCAAGAACCTCAAACGCGGGCTTTGTGGTACAAAGCTCGCGTCTCAAAATCCAAGTACAGAGTTCATCACACTCGCATTCAACGAATTTGAGTTAAAATCCAAGGTCAACCGACTCGCCCTTCATCAAGAAGTCTAAAAGACGCGACTTTCGAATAACGGGCGCATCAGTCATACTTCAAGAGAAGATCAAGAGATCGAATCTCTTTGAGGGCAAAAAAACAGAAACTCAGCGGGACTGAGTATTTCACGGCGACAAGCGTTCCTACCTGCGGAAGAACCCTCTAGAGGTTGAACTTTATACATCAAGGCGCAGCTGTAAAAAGGTACTTAAAGTGATACTTTTTGACTGAAATCACTTGACAGTGATAAATCTCTGAAAAGATTAAAGGAAAGCATGAAAACTTGAGCTCTTGCTGTTCATTAGAACACATCCTTTGAAGGGAAGAAGGATAAATCAAAACAAAGACCCTCAGAGCACATTCTTATTAAGAGAAATAGTCTGAATAATAGACTGTTAAGGGATGAGGCCTATTTATAGGCAAGCCATAAGGCTTACAATTAATGGCATAAAAAACAAAGCCATCAGCTTTAATTCTCGCATGAACGTCAAAGCCCAATAAGGAGCTGACGCATGGATTGCCACTCCAGGAAGCGTTAAAGGACACAAGTCCTCAATCATTAACGCCGACTTGGCATTTAAAGATCTAACAAGATCTTTAAGACGGGCTGCATGTGACGCTTAGGAGGCTACGTCGGCGCAGACTCAAAGATCGCGTCCTGAAACACGCATCCTTTCATGAACCCGAAGATGTTCGGAGATGGGAGGAGTGTACTCAATTCAGAGATAGAGGGTTTTAGAGTCAACTTCTTTGTTCGATGTAGTGCTCAAAACTCCAAGAATGTATCACAATGTTAATATGCTCCTTCTGAATCACCGTAGTAGCATAAGCTATACGGGTCGATCCTCAGGGAGAGCTCGCGATAAAAGCTTTGCGGTTATGTGTTCGAAAAGAGAGAAAATGAAAGTTCTTCTTATCAAAAGAAAGAAAACAACATGGAAAGTAAAATAAGAAATTTTTGTGATTTGGTTGCTTGGAAAGAAAAACCGATGTAAAAGAAAAGGAAAAAGAACTTTGGAAAGTTGTCTTGCTATGAAAGAAAAACTAGTGAAGGAAACTTTGGAAAACTTTAGATGGAAGAAGCCACGACTAGCTAACTTTACTAATTTGCTAACTTACTAAGCTCATGGGTGATGCATGATTGCCTCATGTTGATTCATCGGCAAAAGATATGCCTTGCTTGTTTGGTCAAGTATTTTCTCACTTGGAAGATGAGTGTTCTTCTCGGTCTTAGCTTGTAGCTCATTGATTCATTGGCTCCCGAGATAGAATTTCAATGGTGAAATCAAGGAGTGCCACTCAAAGGGATGCTAAGGAAGAAGACACAAGATTCATTAGTCATTCAAGGCATATACAAGCTAGCTTGAAGTAAGAAAATTACTCTACGAGCCAATAGCAAATTTAGGTGATCCATCTCCATGTTCCATCAAGGCACTTGTTCTAAAGACAAGGCTCTAAATGAGGCTCACATGAATCATATGGAGTTACAACAAGCATTTCCCAATAATGAAAGCAACTCATCTTCATTGGAGATCAAAAGAGACTTAACATTGCAAGTTTGGAAATTAGCAATCACCCAAAGAGTTAGAAGTTAGCAAAGTTAGTTGTTAGCTAGTCATGTTAGAGGGAGTTAGCTATCCATTACAAGAGAAAGTAAACAACAATTCATGGTAAAAATAGAAGTGCAATGGAAGTAAAGCAAGAAAGTAAAGCAAGCACTAGAGATTGTAAAGAAGAGAAGAAAGTTTGATTAATCCTTGCTTTGAAAGATGTCACCTCCTTGCTACAAGCTCTCAACTCTTTCTTTTCTCTCTTTTACAAAATCTCTAGGAGGAAGAAGGAGAATACAAAAGAACTAAAAACCTAGAGAGAATCCTACAACTCTCTCTCAAAATACAAGTTCTTTACCCTAGTCTCTCCTCTTTTTCTCGCACTGGCCCTGATGGTCTATTTATAGGCTTCAGAAGAAGGGGCTCCCAAATCTGAACCGTCGGATCAAATCTCAGTTTCAACGGCCAGATTTCTGCGCGCGGATCCGCGGCCAGAGCGCGTTTTCGCGGCAGAATCTAGGCCGTTATGCCAGCGAATTCTGTTGCTATTTTTTCGCAGGTTGTTAGCCACGTTGGCGCTTCTAGAAGTCTGACTGGGCGCATGGATGACTCCAGAACCTTGGCTCAACTCTTGGGCTTCTCTTTTGGGCCTTGATTAATCCTTAATTCTTTGATAATTACATGGATTTATGGGCCTCTCTCCATTAAAAATATGGACCTGCAAAAAATAGAGAGAAAAAGGGTAAAAAACCAATTTTTATTGATATAATGCATGGTATAGAGTGGAAGATGATGCAAAAATGAACTACAATCACACCCCCATACCTAGCTTTTGCTCGTCCCCGAGCAGAAAGGAAAGAAAAAAAAAATCCTAACTAGATATTACACTACTTTCGTAGGTGACACGATTGCACTGAGCACGTGCAATAAGCCGTTAAACCTCTAGGTTACCCTAGAGGAGGAGTGTTGTCTCCTGAGGGTTTTCAGCGGATTGCACCCACAAAATCCATAAAGAAAAATAAAAGTGTTAGTGAAAATTTTGATCCATGTTTTCAAGATTCTTACTTGAGGTATAGGTTTCAGGTTACCCTCAACTAGTCATTCCTCTTATAAGCGTCTATTTAGAGTCTATTAGAGTTTGTTTTCAACTTAGCTTAAGTTTTTTTTAAGGAAAAGATCAAAAGCTAGATTTTGCATCAATCCTAAATATATACATCTATACTATGAAGGATCTTTCTCAGACTAAGTTTATTTATTTACTAATATATATAACAAAATTATTTATTTATTTTTATTTATTTTTATATATATATACAGTCTTTATTTATTTACTTTTTCTTAACTTCCTTAGGCTTTCTAATTTACCCTTGTAACGAGCCTCTTACCGATGACTCCCAAACTAGTCGGTCTTAGGGCACCAGATGAGAAAACATCTCTCGGGTTCGAGGACTCGAGTAAACTAGGCCACGAAGGGATTAAGGACTTAACCACCTTTAGGCGTGATGGCAATGCTTCTTGAGGCACGACTAACCAGCTTAATTAGTGGCTAAGTATTTATTTAGTTATTTATATACATATTTTTTTTCTTTTTTCTTTTTTATTATATATATATGTAAATAAAGTCACAAAGTCTATGATTAATCCTTCAATATGTTTAATGTATATATCCTAAAGAAAGAATTAAAATCTAGTAATTTTCTTATCCTTTTTACTAACCTAAAAATCCAACAAAACTTCTCTTTTCGACTTATAATTAGAAATCATAGTTAAGAGTTCCCTTAATCCCTAAAGTCAAGCTTGATTCTTTAAACATGGATCAAGAATTTCCTTTTATATATATATATATATATATATATATATATATATATATATTATATATATATATATATTTAAAAAAAGAAAATGTAAAATCTAAAAGAAAGTGAAAAATCCTAAAAAGAAAGATAAAATCTAAAAGAAAATGAAAATCCTAAAAAGAAAAATCCTAGGTTAGTATCTACCCCCCATACCTATCTCATGCATTGTCCTCAATGTATGCAAGATAAGAATATGCATGAAAATAGGTAAAGGATAATGATTACTCCCGTCGTCGTTTTGGACCAGCGGTGGTGCTAGGTCCAGCCGACTGCGAACGTCTCAGTTCAACCTCGATACTATCCAACCTAGAGGATTGCTCCTCTACTTTCTTCCTCAGACGAACATGCCCCCGAAAGATCTTCTTCATGCCCCGCCAGATGGTGGACATGAAGGCACGTGAGTCCGTTGGGGGGTCCTGCTGCCAAATGCTGGATCATCTCTCTCTTCTAAACTCTCCGCCGAAGAGGATGCCACCGGTACATTCTCGGGCTGGGCACTAGGGGTCCAGACCGCGTGTAAACAACTATTGTAGGAACTAGTGGGTCGCTCTGGTGTCACAAAACTGGGTCAAAAGAGTCAAATACGGCGTCCGGTAGGAAAATCCTACACAGACGCGTAATCAAAATGGGGTAGGAGTGTTTGGCACCTCGAGTGCGGGATGAGTTGGCAATAATTGCGTGGAAGATGGTTTTGTTTAAATAGACTGTGTGTTGCCTAGTCATCAAGTCGTGAATTATCTGCAACACCGGTCTGTTGAATGAAGTTGTGTGGTCCAGACCTAAGATGTTACGTTGGATCCAGCGTCCAACGCAGTGTACGTTTCTAAAAGTGGTGCTGGCCTTTAGCCCGCGGTCCTGCTCAGTGCAGCGAGCCCCCATAAGTGTCATGTACTCAATAAGTGGGAGGGGGTCGCTATCCTGTGGGTGAATGGGGACATGCGTGTGTTCCTCAAGGAGAGGAAGAGTGATGAACAAGTCGCCTAGGGGCATGTGCACGGTGAATTGGTAAGTGTGTGAATCAACAGATGCATGGTCAATATTATTGTAGAACATTGTCACCAAGTCGGGACAATAGAAGGCATCATTTTCAGAATTATCGTACACTAAAGCATACCAATCCCAAGCCCTAATCCGATCTATGAACATATGCCCATACCCATTAGGATCACACAAAATTTTCCAAATCTTTCTCAGCAAAAATACTAGGTGCCATTCTACAAATCTAGATTAAAGCAATAAAATCGAGAGATCAAGATTCAAACCGCCCCCGGAATACGTGGGGGAAAGTTCGGGCTTGCAGAGGGCACAGGGGATGGATTCGGGAAGATGTGGCACCAGATCGGCCACCAGAGCAAGAAATCGATCGGTAGAAAATTTGGCGGCGCTCCAGAGGGTTCAGGACAGCCGCGGATCTGCGGCCTGGGTCGCAGGAACGCGGCAGTAAGGAGGTTTCTGAGGAAGGGAAAAAGAACCGAGGGCGGCGCTTGAGAGGGTGGGTTCAGATCTGGGAGGCGATTTGCGTTTGAGGGAAGATGGGTAGGGTAAAGAGGGTATATATATAGGGGGAAAATTGAGAGTCCCAAATTTATCCCTAGGTGAAAAGTAATATTTACAACCGTAGGGATTTGATGTTTAAAAGTTTGTGAAGGAGTGGAACTCTTGATATGAATTAACATAAAAGTCCACATTATTATTTTTATTTATTTTTTATTTACAAAAGTGGTCCCAAAAATGATATGCAGGGAATCCAGAAGACTGTACAGATGAAATGGTCACATATATACTGGGTCATAAAGACCCAGTTCATAAGTTTCTTGTGACACAGGTTCATTGGTGAAAAATGGCTTTAAGCGTTGACCATTTACAGTGAATTTATTGCCATTTTTCGGATCAAGAATCTCAATAGCACCGTGTGAGAAGACATTTTGCACAATGTACGGTCCTGACCACCTGGTTTTCAATTTACCAGGAAAGAGGTGGAGTCTTGAGTTGTATAACAGAACCTTTTGTCCTGAGACAAAATTTTTCGGTGAATGGATCTATCATGAAAGAGCTTGGTTCTGTGTTTTGCTATCTGAGCATTGTCATATGCCTCATTTCTTAGCTCTTCTAGCTCGGATATTTGCAACTTCCTCAAGGCACCGGCCTTATCTAAATCCAAGTTCAGCTGCTTTATAGCCCACATAGCTCGGTGTTCTAACTCCACAGGCAAGTGACAATGTATTCCAAATACAACCCGATATGGAGACATACCGAGGACAGTCTTATAAGCGGTCCTGTAGGCCCATAAGGCATCAGTGAGTTTGATGGACCAATCTTTACGGTTCTGTCCAACGGTTTTCTCCAAGATGAGTTTTATTTGTCTTTTTGTGACTTCTACTTACCCGTTAGTCTGAGGATGGTATGCCGTGGATAATTTGTGAGAAATAGAGTATTTGCGTATCAGGGATTCAAAAGCCCGATTACAGAAATGACTCCCATTGTCACTTTATTATCGCACGGGGGGCTCCGAAGCGAGAGATGATGTTTTCTCGTAAAAACTTGATGACAACTTGGTTGTCATTTGTCCTTGTTAGAATTGCTTCAGCCCATTTTGAAACATAATCTACAGCTACCAAAATGTATTGGTTGCCATAGGACAGAGGAAAGGGTCCCATAAAGTCGATGCCCCACAGATCAAAAATTTCAACCTCTGAGATGGGTGTGAGGGGCATCATGTCTTTCCGCGTGATTCGACCCGTCATTTGACACTTGTCACATAGCTTGCAGAAAGTGTATGCATCCTTAAAGAGAGTGGGCCAGTAGAATCCACTCTGAAGTACTTTCTCAGCAGTTTTTCGTGGACCAAAATGTCCACCGCAAGCTAGCTTGTGACAAAATGTCAAAACACTCTGATGTTCATCCTCAGGAAGGCACCTTCGTATTATCTGGTCAGGACAATATTTGAATAAATACGGTTCATCCAGAAGAAGAACCACATTTGACTCATGAAACGGTGTTTATCCTGGCCTGACCAATGAGAAGGTATTTGCCCGGTAGCAAGGTAATTTGCTATGTCAGCATACCAAGGCTCTCCACACATCACAAAAATGTGTTCGTCAGGAAAATTGTCATTAATTTGTATTTTCTCCTTTGGTGCGTTGGGATTCTAGACAAGTGATCAGCTACCACATTCTCAACGCCCTTTTTATCCTTAATCTCCAGATCAAACTCTTGCAAAAGAAGTATCCATCGAATAAGTCTTGCCTTAGCATCCTTCTTTTGCATTAAGTACTTTAGGGCGGAGTGATCGGTGAAAATAATCATCCTGGACCCTAGCAGATATTGGCGAAATTTTTCCAACGCAAAGACAACAGCTAAAAATTCCTTTTCAGTAGTTGTATAATTGAGTTGGGCTTCATTCAGCGTTCTGCTAGCATAATAGATTACGTGTTGCCTAGTATCAATACGCTACCCTAAAACAGCGCCGATAGCAAAGTCCGAGGCGTCACACATAATCTCGAAAGGCTTGGTCCAATCAGGTGCAGAAATGATTGGTGCTGAGACAAGTCTACACTTAAGCTCCTCCCAGGCTTGTAAACATTCTTCATCGAATTTAAAGGGTACGTCCTTTCCTAAGAGATTTGTCAAAGGTCTAGCAGTTTTGCTAAACCCTTGAATGAATCGTCTATAGAAGCCGGCGTGCCCTAAAAATGAGCGAATGTCTTTTAAGCATGTTGGTTCAGGGAGCTTTGTTATGCTTCCACTTTAGACTTGTCAAGCTCAATTCCCTGGTGTGAAACTTCGTGCCCTAGAACGATTCCTTGCTTGACCATAAAGTGACACTTTTCCCAGTTAAGTGTCAAGTTTTTCTCCATACAGTGTTGTAGAACCAGTTTCAAATGGTACAAGCATTGTTTAAAGGAATCACCGTAAATGGAAAAATCATCCATGAAAATCTCCAGAAATTTCTCCACCATGTCTGAAAAAAGGCTTAGCATGCAACGTTGAACGTTGCGGGAGCATTGCATAGGCCGAAGGGCATCCTTCGGTATGCAAATGTTCCAAAGGACAGGTGAAGGTGGTTTTGTCTTGATCCTCGGAGCGATAGGGATTTGATTATATCCTGAATATCTATCCAGGAAACAGTAGTACTCATGTCCCGCTAATCTCTCAAGCATTTGGTCAATGAACGGAAGAGGAAAGTGGTCTTTACGTGTGGCAGTGTTCAACTTTCGGTAATCGATACAAACTCGAATCTTCGTTGGAAGACGTGTTTGTACCAATTCTTTCTTCTCATTTTCTACCACAGTAAATCCTGCTTTCTTGGGCACAGCATGAACTGGACTTACCCACTGGCTATCGGATATGGGATAGATAATCCCATTGTCTAATAGTTTCAAGATCTCAGCTCTAACGGCTTCCTGCATGATTGGGTTTAGTCTACGCTGTGGTCTCGTTTTGGCTTGGCATCTTCCGTCAAATGAATCCGGTGTTGAACTATGGAAGGACTAATCCCCTTGATGTCAGCCATGGTCCAACCAATGGCTTCTCGATTTTCTCTTAACACAGTAAGAAGATCCTCTTCTTATTGTTCAGTGAGATGGGATGCAATGATTACAGGAAAGGTTTCCTTCTCATCCAAGTACTTGTACTTGAGATGGTCGGGAAGAACCTTAAGCTCAGAAGAAGGGACAGGATCTATCACAGGCTGTTCTTGGTGTAAGGGAAGAATAGGGGTGGTATTAGTGGCCCACTCCACAGTAGACTCAACAATCTGATCAAGGTTGAAGTCATCAGACTCCAACTCAAATTCCTCTTCAGATTCATACTCAACCTCCTCATCATGTTCACTTGTTAAACCTTCTATCAAGTTCACTTCGAAAGAATCATTGTCCAAATCCCGAGGTTGTTTTCCCAGATGGAAAACATTCACCTCTTTTGTCATATCTCCGAAGGTTAGACGCATCGAGCCATTTCTACAGTTGATGATCGCATTTGCGGTGGCTAAGAAAGGACGTCCGAGAATGATAGGTGTCTGTGCTCTGTGATTTTGTACGGGTTGCGTCTCAAGAACAATGAAGTCTACAGGGTAAATGAATTCCCCGACCCGTATTAAAACATCTGTAATCTCCCCCTTGGGAATCTTTACAGAGCGATCAGCCAATTGTATCGTAACTTTGGTTGGACGGAGGTTGCCTAACCCTAGTTGCTGATACACAGAAAAGGGGAGAAGATTGATACTGGCTCCTAAATCAAGTAATGCCCTATTGATGGTAGTCTGTCCTATGATGCAAGAAATGGTTGGGCTCCCTGGGTCCTTATACTTCACAGGAATTGGACCAGTGAGCAGCTCACTAATGTTTTAGGCTAGGAAGACTTTCTTAGGGACATTTGCTTTCCTCATCTTGGTGCACATTTCCTTTAAGAATTTGGCATATGATGGAACTTGTTGAATTGCATCAAGAAGAGGTATGTTGATTTGGACCTGATTGAACATTTCTCTTATCTTCTCCATGTGAGCATTTTGCTTTTGATTTGCTAGCCTATTTGAGAATGGTACAACAGGCTTGTATGGTTGCTCATCAATCTTTTCTTTCCCTTTGGATTGGGAAGTGGATGGTTGTGTACTTGAAGAAGGATTGTCTTGAATGGGTTGGACTGGAACAGAAGGTGTTGGCTTTGACACATATTTGGTAGGTTGATTTGAAACCTTGTTATCTACGTGCTTTCCAGATATAAGGATATGGACAGTGTTGCATTGACTGGGGCCAAGTCTTCAACTTCATGCAGAGGGAAGTGAGTTTTTGGATTGGGCACTGGCTGGCTGGGTAGCATTCCTTTTGTCGTTCATTCAGAGAGTTAGCCAATTGCCCTATCTGGATTTATAATTTGTTCATATCCTGCTGCTGATGGTTCATCATTGAAGCTTGGGTCTTGGATAAGGTTTCTATCATTTTTTCCAAATCAGAAATTCTCTTGTCTGAAGGATTCTGCTGTGGATGATGCTGATACGGGGGCTGAAAGTTTGTTTGGTAATGTGTTGGATTTTGATATGACTGGAATTGTGGTGGACTCTGGTATGAGTGGACGTTTGGTGCGTTCTGGTGGTAATTTGGTTGATGAGACTGAGCAGGGTATTGATGTGGAAATGGTGGTCTCGGTTGCTCAGGACCAGACTGACTCCAAGAAAAGTTTGGATGGTTTCGCCATCCCGGATTGTATGTTTTGGAGTATGGATTGTAATTGGGTCTGGTATATGCGGCATTCGTGTTCTCCTGATACATTTGAGATTGATATATAGGACACTCCTCAAACAGATGGTTGAGATCATGGCAATAGGTACAACCCGGGTTGACCACAGGTGATGGGCTGGCCACAGGTGATGGGTTGACCTGGTTTACAGCAGAAGATTCCCTAGACTCAAGCAGTTCTATCCTCTTCATCAGTTGTGTTATCTTAGCCTCGGCTGCTATAGAGGACTCTATTGAATGCATACCGGTTCTGGAAGTGGTGGGAGTGGTTTTCTCAGGACATGACTCCCACTGGATCATTTTTTCTGCTAGGGCTTCAAAGAGATCCCACCCCTGATCTTCATTTTTCTTTAAAAATTCTCCTTGGCACATGGTTTCAAGGAGCATTTTCGTTTGGTAATCAAGTCCATCATAGATAATTTGGCACTGACGCCATTTCTCTATGCCGTGATGAGGACAAAGGGCTAGTAGGTCTTTGAAGCGTTCGAAATACTTCCAGAATGGTTCATTGGTTTCCTGCTTGAATTGCATGATGTTTTTCCTCATGAGGGCTGTCTTATGAATGGGATAGAATTTTTAAGAAAGACTTTTACAAAATCATCCCATGAAGAAATCGAACTGGCAGGAAGATTGTAAAGCCATTTCTTAGCTATGCCTTAGCGCAAAAGGTATGAACCTTAATCTAACAGCGTCCTCGGTCAATTGGGAAATCCTCATCATTACGCATACTTCTTCAAACTCTCGAATGAAGAAATACGCATCCTCAGATTCTAAGCCATGAAATCGGGGAAGTGTGTTTATGAATTGTGGCTTCAGCTCAAATTGATTTCCATTGGTTGTTGGGAGAAGAATGCATGATGGAAGTGAAGTGCGAATCGGGGAGAACTTGTCTTGCAACGAAGTGTGGTTTTCCATGATTGGGATTGTGTCAAGTGGTGGTGTTTGTGCAAGTGTAGAGATTCTCACTAGTCTAGCAGAATTAGGATCTCGGTACCACTCTTGCATACACAATCACAGACAACGTGCACCGATCACACAAGCGAAAGAAAAATGAAAATAACAAACAATAAAAGAAAAATCAATCACAAGCTATCTAGGATACCTCGACCTAGACGACTCCTAACTGTTCGATGAACCAAAGAAGGTTGTTGCTTGAATCAGACCACAGCTAATCAGCCAGGTAGGGGCAAAATACGGTGGGAGGTATCCGTGCGTAAGCAACGGGCCTTAATTATGCCAAACCACGGTATCTTCGAGGCTTAACCTCTTAATCCCCAGCCTTAGACACTGATTTCACCGAAGTATGAATCAAAAACAACTTCCAACTTCAGCCGATCTCCTACTGAGTTCGAATGTCCCTAGGGCCAACGTCTATCAGTTTTTATTAAAAGCTTGGGATTGTGAGTGCTGGGATGGTGATTTTTGGGCTAAGGAAAGGGTGATGAAATCCCCCACCTTATCTTTTTATTGGGTGATGCCCTTAAAGTCAATTTTGTGCAAGTGTACAATTTATGCAAACAAGGTTCACTCAAAGCGATGTAAATCAACCAAGAAGTGAGTCCTATACAATATACAATGCGAACGTACCTTGCTCCAGCACTCTTCAACAGTAAAGTAAATTAATTGAAAAGACACGTGCCTAAGAATGCAAACGTCTAATCATTTTTAACTTTTGCAACAAATGTTTTACTGTTGATTTTATTAGCAGGATATGGTGAAAGCATACAACAAATTAGAATTGCAGCAGCTGTATTTTTGCAAAGCAAGCAACCTGCAGAAAACTGTGAGTAGTCAACTCATCATTGCCGCGGATCCGCGGTTTGGCCGAGAAATCGCGGCAAATCTGAGGGCACTTAGTCTCTACTTTCTGAGCAGAGGCCTAAGGCCACTTATATGTTACTGCAATACTTGGTTTCCTGTTTCTTCAACCTGTAACCTGCAACAGAGAAGAAAATTCGTTTAGTTTCTCAATTGAATCAAAAAACCGTTGCTCTCCCCAGCAACGGCGCCAAAAATTTGTTCAGAGATGGGAGGAGTGTACTCAATTCAGAGATAGAGGGTTTTAGAGTCAACCTTCTTTGTTCGATTGTAGTGCTCAAAACTCCAAGAATGTATCACAATGTTAATATGCTCCTTCCGAATCACCGTAGTAGCATAAGCTATACGGGTCGATCCTCAGGGAGAGCTCGCGATAAAAGCTTTGCGGTTATGTGTCGAAGAGAGAGAAAACGAAAGTTCTTCTTTGTTCAAAAGAAAGAAAACAACATGGAAAGTAAAAGAAGAATTTTTGTGATTTGGTTGCTTGGAAAGAAAAACCGATGTAAAAGAAAAGGAAAAAGAACTTTGGAAAGTTGTCTTGCTAGGAAAGAAAACTAGTGAAGGAAACTTTTGAAAAACTTTAGATGGAAGAAGCCATGACTAGCTAACTTTACTAATTTACTAACTTACTAAGCTCATGGGTGATGCATGATTACCTCATGTTGATTCATCGGCAAAAGATATGTCTTGCTTGTTTGGTCAAGTATTTTCTCACTTGGAAGATGAGTGTTCTTCTCGGTCTTAGCTTGTAGCCTCATTGATTCATCGGCTCCCGAGATAGAATTTCAATGGTGGAATCAAGGAGTGCCACTCAAAGGGATGCTAAGGAAGAAGACACAAGATTCATTAGTCATTCAAGGCATATACAAGCTAGCTTTGAAGTAAGAAAATTGTTCTACGAGCCAATAGAAAATTAGGTGATCCATCTCCATGTTCCATCAAGGCACTTGTTCTAAAGACAAGGCTCTAAATGAGGCTCACATGAATAATATGGAGTTACAACAAGCATTTCCCAATAATGAAAGCAACTCATCTTCATTGGAGATCAAAAGAGACTTAACATTGCAAGTTTGGAAATTAGCAATCACCCAAAGAGTTAGAAGTTAGCAAAGTTAGTTGTTAGCTAGTCATGTTAGAGGGAGTTAGCTATCCATTACAAGAGAAAGTAAACAACAATTCATGGTAAAAATAGAAGTGCAATGGAAGTAAAGCAAGAAAGTAAAGCAAGCACTAGAGATTGTAAAGAAGAGAAGAAAGTTTGATTAATCCTTGCTTTGAAAGATGTCACCTCCTTGCTTACAAGCTCTCAACTCTTTCTTTTCTCTCTTTTACAGAATCTCTAGGAGGAAGAAGGAGAATACAAAGAACTAAAAACTAGAGAGAATCCCTACAACTCTCTCTTAAAATACAAGTTCTTTCCCCTAGCTCTCTCTTTCTCTCGCACTGGCCCTGATGGTCTATTTATAGGCTTCAGAAGAAGGGGCTCCCAAATCTGAACCGTCGGATCAAATCTCAGCTTCAACGGCCAGATTTCTGCCGCGGATCTGCGGCCAGAGCCGCGTTTCCGCGGCAGAATCTAGGCCGTTATGCCAGCGAATTCTGTTGCTGTTTTTTCGCAGGTTGTTAGCCACGTTGGTGCTTCTAGAAGTCTGACTGGGCGCATGGATGACTCCAGAACCTGGGCTCAACTCTTGGGCTTCTCTTTTGGGCCTTGATTAATCCTTTAATTCTTTGATAATTACATGGATTTATGGGCCTCTTCTCCATTAAAAATGGACCTGCAAAAATAGAGAGAAAAAGGGTAAAAAACCAATTTTTATTGATATAATGCATGGTATAGAGGTGGAAGATGATGCAAAAATGAACTACAATCAGAAGACTGTGTTCCTTTCATTCCTACTGAAGGGGCCACAACCGCATCTTCTGAAGTGGTCTAAAGTCGTATCTCCTCAGCAAGCTGGGTCCACCGAATTGTATCTTGAGTTCACACCAATTCACAAGACTTAAAAGTTGCGTCCTGAAGTCTGTGTCCTCAACAACCAGCGAAGACCCGCACGTCATTCTCGAGGAGCCCAGAACTGCGCCTCCATTACAAGATGAAAGCCACATCTCCATCATAAATTCAATACAGCCTGAGTTTGCGCTCTATCAAGGGATCAGAGCCGCGTCTCTATTGAGCCAGTGTCGCGTCCCCGTCAACTGCTGAGATCCATGCGTCAGTCTTGAGGAGCCTAGGACCGTGTCTCCACTGCATCCTGAATTCTGTATCCTGACAGAATAAAGGGCCGCGTCCATGGATCCGCGTCCTTCCATAAGTATGAAGGCCGCGTTCCCTTAGTGAAGAACACAAATTCGCATCTCAGAATAACGTCTTTTTGTCTTTAAGCCAGAGCCGCGTCCTTATCAAAAGAAAATTCATGCATCTTCCTTGGTGAGCCTGAACGGCGTCTCCATTAGTGAGTCAGAGTCGCATTTTCCAAAATTGCGTCTCCGCTACAAATGAGAGTTATGTCTCGCTTAAGAGCTCAGTTCAGCCTAAGTTTATTGTTCATAGTCGTACTCTATCAAAATGACTAAAGACTGTGTTTTCACAAGCAGTCAAGGATTACGGTTATGAAGACTGAGTTCATTTACAGCCAGCAAAGAATTTGAAAGGATAAAGATGAGATTAAATTTTAGGACTTTTATTATTTGACTCAAAAATGATAAAAGTAATACAGACACTCTTATTTAACAAATGGAGTGTTACAAAAAAATAGGGGAACAATACAAAAAGGAGAAGACGGCTAATAATCCTGCTTCGCCAAAGAACGGATTTGTTCCCAGAGGCGATGCATCTCGTGCTGATATGCCCTTTCAGCCTCCACCAGAGATTGGACCCGCAGCTCCTCCTCAGACAAAAATCTCTTCGTAGCCAGTCGCGCCTGAAGAGACTCCAACCTGGAGGAATGAGCAGAAAGGTTTTCTTGAACCTGTGTTCTGGCAGTTTCCAGTTTTTTCAGCCTTTTTCTAGTAGCAACAAGTTTCTGCTCATTGGTCTCAATCAAGGCTTGCGCCCTGGAATGGTAATTCGAGCAGTGGTGATAACTTGCTCTGCACTCTGTATGACGATTTCAGATTCCTTAGAATCGCCAATCAGTTTTTGGTGGTCAGCTTGGAAATGCTGGAGATGGCGGGCCTCTTCAGCTATTTGCTCCTCCACCTCCTTTCGCTCATGTTCTTGAGCGGCAAGAGAAGCTTACTCAGTGTCGACCGAGCCTCATCCATTGAGCCAGCATTCTCCAGGGTCTTGAGCTCCTTCAGGTGGCTCCCCAGCTGCTCAACCAGCATTAGGCATGCCCTAGCCTGCGAAGGACTCCCAGTATGACCAATGTTCTCGATCTGATTTTTGAGAAGTGTTCGGGCAAACTCGAAAGAACTACCCCTAGAAAGGATCAGGTCAACACAGGACCTCATGGAAGCAAAAAATGTTGCACCATTTGACGTGCTAGCTCCTCCATGATGTCGTTACCTGGAGATAACCCAGCTGATGAACTCCCGGACCCCTTTCCGTAACGGAATGAGAAGGGGATCAGTTCAACTCGTGCAGGGGTAAGACGACAACAGGCTCATCAGACACTGAGGTAGTCGCCAATACCTCAGGGACAGTTGTTGTCATAGCAGCTTCCACAGCAACAGAAGTAACAGCAAACTCCACGGCACTGGGTTCCCCGGCCGAAGTTTGAACTGTGCTATCTCTGCACCAATACTTGTCGCAGGATTCTCTACTTGGGCTATGTCAGAGCCCTCTGCAAACCAGAACATTAAATATCAGTGGTAATGATAAAAAGAAGAGTATCTAATACGTCAGTATTCTCTTACAAGTGGAGGATCTAAAGATGGCAAATCTCTGGATAGGTCACGTAGGGAGGAGGCCTCCCCGACCTCGGCAGTTGCACCTGCTTGAGGCATCCCGGTAGCAGGAGCCTCAAGGCCCTCCTGCTGGGCCAACTCTGGGATCATCTCCTTAATATGAGAAGAAGTTGTGGTTTTACTATCGGCAGTCAGCCCTGTAGAAGAAAGTCAAAAGAAGATGTTAGATCTCGTTCCTAACTTGAAGGGAAATCAGTTCAGGAAGACAAAGAAAGTACCTTCCATAGCAGTGATCCTTGCTATCGGCGAAGCCGTCACAGGGTCATATCCCTGTTTCTCTTCCTCTGAGATGTACGAAAAATTGCTTGTATCAGGAAGAGCAGGTTCGTCGTCAAAATTGACCTCCTCGCCGAAATAATATCCATGTTCTTCAAACGAGAAAGATGACAACTCAACACAGGAGGTCTCAGCGATAGAAACCTTACCGCTAAGAGTCCCAGTAGTAGGGCTGGGATC
The DNA here is from genome assembly GCA_038442645.1 of Agave tequilana. NCBI lineage: Eukaryota > Viridiplantae > Streptophyta > Magnoliopsida > Asparagales > Asparagaceae > Agave > Agave tequilana. The sequence goes on from JAVJIF010022837.1 coordinate 92,107, forward strand.
GATAATCCGCGAGGTGGTCATCAATACACTTGGAGACCCAGGCTGTTGCACCTCAACCCTTCTCTCATGAACTGAAGAAGGACCGGGCTGAGTTGAGACCCCGGGAATCTCAACGTCATCTCTCCCCACCAAGTCAACTTCGGGTCGCTCGACCTCTTCAGCTATGACGGGTTCACCCGCGAGTTCCCCCTCTTCCAAGATCACGGGGCCCCTGCTGCGCAGACCGCGGGAGCGAAGGACAGGGACTTCCTCTTCCTCTTCTTCTTCATCCCCTGCTCCTCAACACCAAAAAGAACAACCTTGGGCATTGAAGCTCCAGCCTCCGATTCCCTCCTAGCCTTCTTCGGGATAGGCTCCGCCTTGAAAGCAGAGCCGTGGGAACGTTTGGACACAGCCTGCTGACTCTTTTTAGCGGGCTGCCCCTTAGGTGCTGCCGCCCTTGGCCCCATCCCTGCTTCCTCTCCTATTCCCTCTCGGCTGCCTGATACTCGTTCATACCTCGCATACATTTGTTGGACTCCAACTTGTCCTTATAAGACGCCTTGATGCTCTTAATGCAAGAGGTATTTATTCCGAAACTAGGCATCCTACTAGGCAGGATGTACCAGGTGCAGAAACTGAGGCTGGTATAACAATTGGGCGTCTTGTAAGGCAAGCTGAAAATAGCTTTTGTCCCTCCAGCTACACTGTAGTACCACACCGAGCACCTTAAAATAAATTTTCGCTGAAGCAGAGGCCAGCGTTGGGGTTGCCTATATATAGTTGATCATAGTCGAACTGATGAGCGAAACGACTAGGCATGTAAGGCTCGATCGTACATGAATTCCCTTGCCGGAAGATCAGATATCCAGGCCGAATATTGATCAGCCACTAGAAGACTCCCGATGGAAGCCTTGTGAAATCATCTGGTCCCACAAGGTCGGCAAATTTATCCCCGTAAGATGCACCAGCAATCTCGGGGAAGCAACGGTCGAGCTGATAATTCGAAGCGTTCAGAATACACTTCCAAACAAAGAACGTATAGTAGTTAGACTAGCTCGAATTTTTCAGCTCTGCACGAAGGGGACAAAACCTGTAGAAAGAGGCACCACCATCATCAGTGAAGGGCAGTGCATAATGTACCAAGCCATCAAGTACGTATATGGAAGCTCGATCCTGGGGTTAGGGGTCTTCACTCTCGGCCTTCCCTCCGAATCAACCTCTGGCCTGCCCTCGGAGTCTACAATGGCCTCCACTTAGCACAGGCTTTTAACCAGAGCCCGTAACCCACTCTGAAATCCAGCCACCATCGCTGGAAGGAGAGCGATAGACTTTCTATAGGCGAGCAAAATCGCCGGGTATACCACATCGGCAATAATTGCTTCATGTGGCAATGTTGGCACCACACAATGTTTCAGCCACAGCATAAGGAAGCCTGCCAATAGGGCCTGGTCAGAAATGGAAACTCGGGCCTGGTGATGAAAACTTTCAAAGACCGTATCAGGTTTGAAAGTGCCTCGTTCGACTCAGTGGTGTAAGAGCTTGCAGAGGCATCGTTCCTCTCAGTAATTTCCTCGTCAGTGCAAGGGGCCAAACTAGTCACCGGGCTATCCTTCTCATTTATGCCATTGAACAGATAGCTCGCCCAAGACATCTACTTGACACCCCTGTTACTCCAGGAGGATATTTGGCTGCAGATGTGGAAGTGGCACAACACTTCCCAATATGTCTCATACACCTGAGGGTCCTTTTTCTTCAGGAGGTGAAGCTCCTCAGAAATCGGGACGTATTCTTCATAAGGGGAATCTCCCATAACAAGCCCCGAGACTTCATACAGTTCATGAAGAGCGAGCCCCATCTCTCCGACTGGAGTAAAAAATGTGCCCGTCAAAGTATTATAGTGCTCCAGGACACCATAAAAATTGTGAAAACTTTGCAGGAGGCCATACTGTACAGCCATGACCGAGTGATATAACTCCACCTGCTGTAGCAGAGCCCAGAGCTCAACAAGAACAAATCCAACTATCCTACCCCACTAGGATTTGTTGGTAGAATGAACCCACCCGAGCAGACGAAAGTCGACGGGAAAATCACCCCTAACTTTCATAAATTGGTTAATGAAAGTAGCGCCAAGCTGAGGGGGTTCTCCTCTTGGATATTCAGATCTGACCAACCGAGAAATAAACCAAAGACATATTTCCTATGGCCAGCAGAGTGTATTTCTTTGGTACCTAATCTACCAAGAGAAACGCCGGAGACTAACCGGGAAAGATCCCAATCCATCGCACAGTGAACGGACATGTACTGAAGATAAGACAAGGAATACATCATCTCCATATGGGAAGAAAGAACCTCCTGTCCCCTATCTGACAGAGCCACTTATAATCTCTGTCATGTAGAATCCTATCATCCTCATCAATGGCGTCACAAAAGAGGAAAACGGGCTTCCGTAACGTAGCACGGGAATCCATCTCAAACAGTCTATCAGAGATAATCCCGGAGGGTCACCATACTGGCCTTGGAGATCCTCTCCTTTCGCTCCTTTGACTTACCAGTAGTCACAGGAGCAGTCCTCTGAAGCGCGAAGGTCAGATTACGATCGGCGCCACCTACCTGTCCAAAGTAGCACTTCTTGGACAAGGGGTGGAAGAGTATCGCACTGCAAAGAAGACAACAATTAGTCAGGAATCTGAAAGAAAATGGCTAGATATGCAAAATTCAAACACAGGAATGAATCAAGAGCGAAAATCAACAAAATCCGTGTCTAGACTCAAAAACGCGAGGCTTGCATGAAGCCCACATTTCAAAATCCAAAACTTATAAAAATTTCTAAGTATCGGACTCAGACGCGAAATTCAATAAAACTTGCGTCTGATCTTACAAGACGCGAGAATTATAAGAAGTCTGCGTCTGAACTCCCCACATTTAGAAATATTCTGAGCATTGAATCTAAAACGCAAGGCTCAACGAGGCCTGCATTCAACAAACAGATACGACTAAAGTTGATGAAGCAAAGACGCAGAGGTCGTCAACCCGCGTCTTGCCTACCAATTCAAGAGCCGCGTCTAAAGATCAACAGGGCATGAGCCTCGCATGGCGGTTCACATTCAAAAGTGACTACGAGTTAAAAGAACTCTATAAGCCTCTTCAATGGCAGAAACCAGATCAGATGGTTTTACTACCTGAAATGGGGACCTCCTGCGTGGAAGAACCACCCATTTGAATCTCCGGAGTGACAGCGCTCGAGGACGAGGAAACGAGTTTGGTCTTTGGTGCCATTTCGACCGTAAGATCAGTTGAAGACGGTGAAAATAGAAAAATCTTCAAGCTTTTCTTAGCCCTAGATATAATTCTCGGCGAAGAAAAAGAGTCTAATGATGACTCTTGAAAGACTGTTGTCTTTTATAGGCACAGTGATCCGCAGAGATATACGGCGCTTGGCTCGAGGCCTAATCCCCACCGATGTGTGGCATGCGTCTTAAATATGCCACAAATTTCGTCCGTCAAAGGAAAGATGTCCCCTCAACTTCGCAGGACATGTGGCAACGCGCCCAAAACGCGGACTCGTGTTTAATAAAAACTGCGTCCCCCGAAGGTCGCGCCTCTTCAGCAAGACCGAAGCCGCGCCTAGTCAGCAGAGGGTCACGCCTCTTCAGCAAGACGAAGGTCGCGCCCAGTCAGTCAGTAGAAGAGCTGCATCTTCACTTCAAAATCGCGCCCCTCCAGGAGCCGCGTTTCTTTAGCAAACTAATAGATGCGTCCCCACTCCAAGTGAGGATTGCGTCTCTAGAACAACATGACCCCTGTGTCTACAAGACTTACATTCAGTCTTTGCTTCTGCAAATCAGTTCAACAATACACTGGCACAAGTAGGCGACTGTTCGCCCCTGGTTCAAAGTACACCAACAACCAGCTCAGAGCACTGAGGAGGTCTGAACTACGTATCTAGACACTCACCACGATCATCTCTGGTGGCTTCAAAGGGTTTTACAGTACACTCACGAGGACCATACTCCAGATAAGATCAAGCTTAGAGTATCTCAAATGATTATCAGTCTAATCATGAGAAGTGTGAATTCAACCAGAGTCCAAAGTATTTCAAAATCCATCCCAGTCAAACGCAGAGATATCAAAACTTTGGAGGCGGTTCTGTAGACTGTCTATAAATCACCGAAGACAAGTCGTTAAAAAGCAGAATCCAACCTCTAGACGCAAGGCTAGTTATCGCCACTAGCGCAGCACTAAGATGCGAGGGTTGAAACCCGCATCTCAACATCACTACAAGGTCCAAGACGCGGAGCGCGAAAGGCGCATCTCAGCATCATTGCAGTACCAAGACGCAGAGCTTGAAACCCGCGTCTCATATGAAGCTTAACGCAGAACTAGAAACCCGCGTCTCTCAAGCATTACTTCAGTAGCAAGACACAAGGCTCAAAACCTACGTCTCGGTTATAACTGCCCTCATTACTGGGTCAATTACTACCCACGTAATAAGGGAGTTAACCCCCATTATGGAATTTTTAGGGGACACGTTTACCTCCTAAAACCTCTATAAATAGCCTAGTTTGCTATGGAAGAGGGGTTGGAAAATTCTTGGTAAGAAGAACTTTAGTTGTAAGCCGTAGAAGCACCAAGACCTCTAGCTGAAAAGAAAGAGAGAGTTCTACTCTTCGAACAACTTGCTATGTATAAGTTCGTCTTTGCCTAAAATCTCTTTGAGATCCTTAGTGGATAGAAGCTGTGTTCCTTCGTTTACTATCCAAAGAGAGGATTCCCCAAGGATCTGACGTTCATCCGGTCAACGGAAAAAAAAGATTCATTTTCCATCGCCACATCAAGAACCCGACTTTAAACAAAGAAGAGATTTAAGCTTGAAATATCTCCCTCTCTTGTAAGAGGATTATTAATCCGCTGTAATTTTCTTTACTATCAAATAAAGAATTTACTCCTCGATCTTCAATTTCCCCTACCAAACAAGGACAAAGAAGTCATCACTGTTTTCAGAAACAAAACAATCCTTTAAAATAGTAAAGACTTTTTGAAGGCAGTTCAGATCCCTTATGAGGATTCTCATCCTATATTTAGGAGAAGGAAGCCCAAAAGCCAACCTCCTAGGCTCCTAATCTCAAAGGAAGATAGAGCATCACTCCACTTGAGATCCTACGCGTGTCATAGAATAAGGTACTCGAACCGTCAAGCTAGATGCACCATGCCTTCCTTAAAAAGCGATCACCTTCATAAGAGACGGTTACCTTCTCGACGTCGCCACTCGAGATGTGCAGCACCCACCTCAAACATAGTGTTGCATAAAAGGCGATACCTAGATTAGTGCAACACTGGATATAATGCATATTTAAGGCCTTACCAGACTGTATCGCTGCGCACGCCACTATATGACAAACTCTAAGCGACAATGAACACCTTAAATCAAGGTCCAGAAAGTTCTCATTTCATTCTGCTCCCCTATCTACTACGGAGACTCCAGGAACCTGAAATCCCCTAAGGGAGCGTTCCTGACCTCTTTCTAAAGAAGGAAGCTGAGGGGGGCATCTGTAGTGATCACTTTCTGACTCATCCGAGACAACGACACGTGTCAAAGTCTCACATGAATGTGTGATACGTAGTTACTTCTGAAACAGTTAATACAAAATCATCACCTTGTTGGGATTACGATCGGGTCGGGAGATTAACATAAAAGTCAGTTCCGATTATAGAGATCTCTATTCTTATGCCTAATATTAATTCAAATAAGGTAGCAACCTCTCGGGGGCAGTTCTTTATCTACAGTCGAGCACGAATCACCAGATAGAGATAACTCTGTCTTACACCAATTCAAATCGGGGCGTTCGGCTAATCCTAAGCCAAATAAGGGATTTTGGTATTTAAACTGAGCAGGACTCCCTAACTTTATCCATTTGACTATAATTTGTATAAATAGAGGATCCCTTTCAAAGGAAAGGGGACCTCAAGTTCACCCAAATTCTGAGAATACTTTGTAATCGTCATTAACATAATACAATCTCTCTCTCCCCCCGTGATTTTTTTCCTTTCGGGTTTTCACTGAAAATACACCTAGAGGGGGTGAATAGGTGTAGTAGCTAATCTAATGACAAATGATGTGGAATTAAAAACTAATTGCAACACACTATGTGTAACCAAAGAGTGTAGCCGAATTCCCAGTGAGGGGCTCTAGACTATCTCCTCTTGATTCCTTTAAATAAGAGTTGAGGTGCTATATGAAGCTCTCTTGGTTCAACACAAGTATGGGCACACAAACAATACCAAACATGTAAGTGATATGAACAATATAAGGCAATGTAAGATATAAGAGAGAAAGAGTTTAGAGATAGTGGATCAAATGCAAACACCAAGATATGTTTTGAGGTTCGAGCCACTGCTCTACATCCCCGCCTTCACACAGAAGGATTTTCACTACGTCCACACAAGACCTCCCACACAGGGAATCTCCACTGAGAAATTTGTAAATACAAACTTAAGAGTACACAACTCTCTCTAACACAACCACCTCCACACAAGAGGCAAGGCACAAAGCCAAAACAATAATCGCCTCTACACAAGAGGGATGAACACAAACCCAAAGTAAAATCGCCTCTACACTAGAGGGATAAGCACAAAGCCAAAGCAAATAAGAAATTACAACACTTGTGATCCAATGATCACAAACAATATTCCTCACAAAACAAGATCCTATAGATAGGATAGATATGATAGCTCAAGTGTGAGAAAACAAAGTGTTTGAAAAGAAAAATAACAAAGAAAAACACTTAGAAAAAACACCAAATAGATATTGAAATCAAGATCAAAACCAATCTCCCAAAGGCTCTCTTTTCTTTGATTTTTCCTACACTTTAAAATAAATAAAGGAAAAATCTTTTGGCACAAAAACTCTTTAAAACTTACTGCTAAAACACTTGTATAGATGAGAAAATTTGCTCTCTAAATTCTTATAGAAAACAG
>JAVJIF010022838.1:0-67965 GCA_038442645.1 Agave tequilana
TCCCCCCAGCCACGCTATAGTACCAGGCTCGAGCACCTTCGCACAAATTCCCATTGAAGGCAAGTTTGTGTATCGGATTGCCGACATAAAGCTGAGCATAGCCAAACTGTCGGGCAAAACGACTTGGCACATATGCCTCGATTATGCAGGAAGTCCCTTGGCGAAAAACAATACGTATCCTGGTCGTATGTTGATCAACCACCGGAAGACTCCCGCGGACAGTTGGTGAAGTCATCCGACCTATAAGAATCAGTGAATTGCTCACCAAAAGATGCACCAGAAATCCAGCGAAGCAGCGGTTGAGCTGGTAATTGGCGGCATTTGAGAGACGTCTCCGAATATAATATATAGGTGTCACTCCAATCCGAGTTTTCCAGCCGCCTCACAAAAGGGACAGGACTCGTACTCCCACGCGCCGTTTTCATCAAAGAAGGGCAATGCATCACGTACCAGGCCATGAGATACGTGTAAGGTAACTCGATCCGGGGGTTGGGGCGCCTTGCCGTCGGGTTTCCCTCTGAGTCAACATACGGCTTGCCTTGAGAGTCGACAGTCCTTGGAGCCTCGCATAGTCTCTTGGCTAACGCCCGCAACCCGCTCTGAATGCCAGCCGCCACGGCCGAAGAAGGGCTATAGGACGGCCATGGGCCAGGAGCACTGCTGGGTACAACCACTCGGCAATAATGACTTCATGTGGCCGTGTAGGTACCACACAAACGCTTCAACCACAGCATCAAGAAGCCTGCCAACAGCGCTCGACTAGAGATAGAAGCCCGGGCCCGATGATGATAGCTTTCGAAAAGCGTATCAGGTTCGAAGCCGTCTTCGTTCGACCCAGTGGTGTAAAAGCCCTCAGAAGCTTGTGCGACCATGTCGTCACTCCCTGTTCAGAGAGGGGAGCCAGTCGAGTTATCGAATGATCCTTCTTGCTGACGTTGCTGAATAAGTAATTGGCCCAGGATAGATGCCTAACTCCATGCGTCTTCCAACCGTTACCTGACCACAAATATGGAAGTGGCACATCACTTCCCAATAGGTCTCGTACACCTCAGGGGAATCCTTCTTTATAAGGTCAAGCTCCCTAGCAGTCGGGACATATTCTTCATAAGGGAACTCCCCCATCACCAGCCCCAAGACCTCATGCAACTCATGCAGTGCAGGCCCATTTCTCCAACCGGGGTAAAGAATGTCCCCGTCTGAGGGTTGTAGCGCTCCAAGATCCCGAAGAAGTTGTGAAAGCTCATTGGGATGCCCCATTGTACGGCCCTGACTGCTGAGTATAATCCCACGTGCTCAAGCAGATCTCCAAGATCGGAGAGGGCGAACCCACCATCCTGCCCACCCAAGAATTCTCTCCGTGAGTGGACCCATCCTGGCAACGGAACTTGGCCGGATAATCACCCTCTGCTTCTATGAACGAATTGAGGAAGGTGGTGGCAAGCTGCGGGATCTCTCCGACTGGAAGCTCAGACTTGCGTGACCCGGGAAACAAGCCGAGGACCGCCCGGTCATGGCAATCATGACGGTATATGTTCTGGGATTTGAAATTACCAAGGGTAATCTCAGAGATGTCCCGGGACACGTCCCACTTCATCTTCCGAAGGACGGACAGATGTTGGAGATAAGACAACGGGAGCATCCTCTCCATGGCTGGAAGGAAGTATCTCCTCTCCCCTATCTGACGGAGCCACCTGTAATTCCCGTCATACATTGGGTTGCCACCGTCGCTGACATGATCTCCAAAAAGAAAGCAGGCTTCTCCAGCTTGATGTGGGTATCCGTTGCGAAGACTGCATCGGTCATAGCAGACGCCAGAAGTCCTCTCATTAACATGGCAATCATTTCCCTGCGAACTGGCGACCTATCAGCAGTCACAGGTATGGTCCTTCGCAGTGCAAAAGTCAGACGGCGGTCGGCACCACCCACGCGTCCAAAGTGGTGCATCTTTGCAAGTGAACCTGAAACATGCGGCACTGCAAAAGAAGACACTTGGTCAGATACTTTGCCAAAAATAAGAGAAGACGCCAAGTGTTCATAATTCAAAATGCAGCCGAGACACTGGACGCAGGAGTTATCATCCGCGTCCAGACCTGCGAACTTGCACCAAAACGCAGAAGAGATACTGGACGCAGGAATTTTCGAATCCGCGTCCAGACCTGCAAAGCCGCGTTCTGCAAACCAAGACTTATGAAAATTCTAAGTACTTGGACTCAAACGCCAGATTCTACAAAATCGGCGGTTGAAGACACAGAACGCAAGGATCAATCCGCGTTCTGCAAACCAAGACTTGTGAAAATTTCAAAGTGCTTGGACTCAGACGCCAGAATTCATCAAATCGGCGCCTGATGGCACAAAACGCGGCACAGAACGCATGGATCAAATCCGCGTTCTGCAAATCGCGTTCCAGAGACCTTCACAATTAGAATATTCTAAGTGAAGGATCCAGAATGCAGAATTCACCAGCGTCGGATCATCAGGCCCGCGCCCCGGTTATCATTCAAGGACAAGCGTCCGAGAATCAAACACGATCTTGTGTTAAAGGTTCTTAGGGTTCTATGAACATGTTTTAATGGCGGAACCCACGCTGAAGGTACATTTTTACCTCGGAAAACACCCTCCTGCGCAGAGGAAGCATCTCTCTCAACCCTCGGCGACGGTCGCCCTTGAGGATGATGCAGTCGGTTTCGTCTTGGGAGCCATCGATGTTCAGAAATCCGAGTTCGAAGATGGACATATGAACAAACAAGAGGAGGGAAACTCTCTTTTCTCAGCAAATGCGTTCGGAGGAAGAATGTGTCCTCTCTCTAACTGTTGCCTTTTATAGGCACAGAGATTCGCGAAGATACGCATCGTTTGGCCCAATAAACGCTGCAGCGAATCGCTGCCTGACGCGTGGAGCCAAATCATTTGTTTGAACAGGAAGATCATGCGTCGCGACCCCCGCACAAGTCAGAAGTTGACACGTTGAGCAGTTCATTTAATGAACCGGGAAATCCGCGCGCCAAAAGGTGAAATCTCGCCGTTTCCCCAGGCCAGCTGGCGGCGTAATCATGACATGGCACAGGTGCGCGCCCCAAAGTACGCGGCTCTTCGTGGACATCCCCGTCGGCATCATCATAAATGCACCCAGAAAATCGCGTCTGCATTCAAGAGATGCGTCTCTCCAAAGTCCGCGTCCCCTCAAACGGGCCAAAACATCGCGTCTACCCCATGGAAGTCGCGTCTTTAAAGCAGCCTCTGCTTTTTCAAAAGGGAACCTGTGTCCAGTCTCCTGCTTCTGCAAGTCAGTTCAACAGTACACTGACGCAAACAGACAACCAACACTCCCGGCCAAAGCGCACCTGTGACAACTAAAAGCAAATCGGGGAGGTCTAGACTGTGTATCTAGACACTCAACACGATCAACTCTGACGGCTTCAAAGAGTTCAACAGTACACTCACGAAGACCAATTCCAGATAAGATCAAGCCCGAAGCATCAACAGTCCAGTCATAAAGGCGAACACGGCTAAGATCCAAAGTATTCCGAAATCCGTCCCATTCAACTGCGGAATATCAGAAACTTTGGAGGGGGTTCTGTAGGCTGTCTAAAAATGACTAACAAACAAGCCATTAAGGAAGCAGAGTCTCAAGCTCTAGACGCGAGGAATCGATGCCCGCGTCTCAGCATTTAAGACGCGTTGGTTCTACAACCCGCGTCTCAACGTCCAGACGCGTCGCCCGAAGCCCCGTCTCAGCATCAAGGCGCGTCGGCCCGACGCCCGCGCCTCCTCAGCATCCAGACGTGAAGGCCCGAAGCCCGCGTCTCAGCATTAAGGCGCGTTTGGCTCAACGCCCGCGTCTCAAAACTTCAAGGCCGTTTGGCCCAACGCCCGTGTCTCAGTTGCAACTGCCCTGATTGCGGGGCCAGTCACCGCGCATGTAGCGGGTAGTGGCCCCTCATTCGGGAGCGTTTTCAGGAGGCACCTTCACCCCCTGAGACCCCTATAAATAGCCTTGTTTGCTATGAAGAGGGGATCGAAGCTTTGGAGAGGTCGAGAATTAAGAAGGTCAAGGCATCATCAAGATCGATCAAATCCAGGCAAGAGGATCATCAAGAGGGAAGCACGACTTCAACAACAGACAGAGGGAGGAGACCTCTTCAGTGAGCTTACTGAGTACTAGCCGCTCTTCGCCTACCTCCTCTTTGAGAGTTTTGGTAGACGGAGCTGAGTTACTCTTTCTACCGACCGAAGAGGAGACCCCCGACGGTCCAGGACGGTCATCTGGTCAACGGAGAACAAGATTCACTCTCCACCGCCACAACGAAGAACCCAGCATTAAACAAAGGGGGGATTCAAGCTTCAACATCCTCCCTCCCTGTAACTGGAAGGAAAAGTCTTGTTTGTAATCTTTTCATCTGATTCAAGAAATCTTTACAAGCAATTCCCTCTTTCTTTTTCCGACGCATACAGTCCTCGTCAGATGTTTAAGAGCAGTTTAGGAGGAACTAGCAGAGGTGGAGGCTGGAGTAGATCAGGATGGACTGGACTTTCTGTTGGCAGACCTGGTTGTCTACCTTCTTTCCAGATCGAAGTGTGCGAACAGCATTGCACTGGTTGATCGATGGATCCTGAATTTTATATGCTTGATTGGAGATTTTTGCGTTAACTAGCGGCTGACTAGGCAAAGTACCCTTTGGTGTGTCACTTAGGGAGCTAGCTAATTGGCTCATTTGCATTTCTTGATATAGTCTGTGAATGGTTATTCAACGTTTGTCCCTGGTTTTGCATGAAAGCGGTTTGGGACTTCATGAAAGCTTCTATGCTCTCCTCTAATTTGCTAAATTTCTTTTCTATTGGTGAACTTTAAAAGGAGGAGAGATGGAGCTTGACTGGAAAAATTTGGTGGAGGACTGGGGTGGTGAAAATTGTTGGAGAAATTAGGCCTAGGAGGATTGTTCTGGGCCCAGGAGAAATTGGGGTGATTCTTCCAACTAGGATTGTATGTTTGCGAGTAGGGATTAGGCGGCGGCCGTGAGTAGGCCGCGTTCAGGTGTTCCGGTGGCACTTGCTGGGTATGAAAAATGAGGCACTCTTCAAAACATGGTTTGGTGCCTGACAGTACGAACAACCCGGATTGTGAATTGGTGGTGGGTTGATTTGGTTGACATTGGTTGGCTCTCTTATCTCTGGAGCCTCTATTCTCCTCATTAGGGTTGCAATCTTAGCATCGGCAGCTATGAATGATTCAGAGATAGGAGCCCTCCTCTTGAAGTTATAGATTGGGAATTCTTAGGTTTTTTCGAGGCTGGCTCCCATTGCAGGGTTTTCTCAGCTAAATTCTCAAATAAATCCCAATCCTGATTCTCATCCTTCTGTAAGAACCCTCCCTGACACATGGTCTCTAAAAGGGCTTTCGTTTGATAATCTAAGCCATCGTAGAGATTTGGTACTGACGCCATTTCTCCACACCATGGTGAGGGCACTGAGCTAGGAGATCTTTGAATCGCTCCAAGTATTTCTAAAATGGTTCGCTCGGCTCTTGCCTGAACTGTATGATATTCTTCCTAATGAGGGCAGTTTTATAAATTGGGTAAAATTTCTTCAAGAAGGCCTTGATGAAATCATCCCATGTCGTGACAAAATCTACCGTCAAACTGTACAACCATTTCTTCGCTAGGTCCTTTAGGGAAAAAGGGATGAAACGTAACCTAACGGCATCGTCTCCTAGCTGGGGTATACGCATTATGAGGCATACTTCTTCAAATTCCCTAACAAAGAAGTATGCGTCCTCCGATTCTAAACCATGAAACTTTGGGAGAGTGTTGATGAATTGAGGCTTTAATTCAAAATTATTTCCATTTGCCTCAGGCAGTTTTATACAAGATGGTAATGAAGTTCTGTTCAGGTAAAATCTATCCTGAAGTGACGCCATCACCGGTTCTGAATGCAAGGGTAGAGAAGTATTTCTTGTTAATCTGGAAGTTGACAGATCTCTCACCCACTCTTGCATGCAGCACACCACAAACAACGTGAAGACAACAAACAATCAAAAAAGAACAAAAAACAAACAAAAAAAAAGAAAAACAACCACAAAGCCTTGGTCTAATGTACCTGGACCTAGACGACTCCTAACTGGTCGATTCTCCGGGGAAGGTTGTTGCAGGAACTTGACTACAAGCTAATCGGCCAGGAAAGGGCAAAGCTCAGGGGGAGGTATTCGGACGTGAGCCACGGGCCTAATTACGCCAAACCACGGAGCTTTCGTGGCTTTGCCTCTCAATCCACTTTCCTTGGATACCGATTTTGCAGGAGTATAGTTCTTGTCAATTTCCAATCTCGGTTAATCTCTTAGTGAGTCCGAGCTGTCCCTAGGGCCAACATCTATTGATTTTTAGTTAAGGCTTGGGAAAGTGTGAGTGCACTTGGAGATAATTTTTGGGCTAAGGAAGGGTGATGAAATCCCCACCTTATCTTATTTATTTGGGTTTTGCCCTTAAAGTCAATTGTGCAAGTGTACAGTTTATTCATAACAAGGTAACACTCAAAGTGATAAATCACTGCAAAATGTTGGTCCTGTTCTATATAAGTGCACACGTACCTTTTCTCCAGCACTCTTCAACAGAAATTAAAAGACGTGTGCCCTAAATGCAAAAGTCTATTCCAAGTTTCAATTAAGCAACAAGTGAATTTCTGTTGAGTTTATTACACATGCATAGGGTGAAGCATTCAATGGAACTAAAAAAATTTAGAAAGCAATTTTTAGCGGCTTTCGGCAACCCTGTAAACAAGTTTGTTAGTACTTCAATCGAAAAAACTCGCTTTTACACGAATTTTTTCGAGGGCAAATGAATCCTCGCTCAATGTCCTTGGCCACCTCTTTCGCTTCCTGTGGTAGTGAGCTCCTTGATACTTCTCCTACACACAAGAACAAAGAAAAATCTTTAGTATTGAATAATAAAGTCGTTCCCTCCCTGGCAACGGCGCCAAAATTTGATCGTCAAATTGCAAGCACAAGAATAAGTAAAAAAGGGAGTGGGTCGATGTTACTGCTTTTGCGATTCTTCCGTAGTAGCGAAGTGGCCGTATCCACAAGGAGGGAGAGCAATGGAAGCTTGATGTGGCTTCTTTGTTCAAGAAAAGAAAAAGTTCCTTGTTCGAATAAAGAATGTGAAAATGAAAATAAGTTTGTTTTAACAATAGTTTTTGAATTGGTTTGCTTATTGTGAAGTGGATTTTTCTTAATAGTAAAAACGCATGGCTAATTTTCTACTAATTGCTCTCACTTACCTCTAACTTCTTGATAATATAGCCTCACGATGGCTCATAGGCAAGCATCACCCTTGTGCATAGGAACCATTCACGTGAAAATCGAGTGAAGGTTCTTCCTTTAACTTAGCTTTACACGGAAAATACTTGAACATTCCCTTATCAAAATCCAATTGAAGGCGAGAATAGGGGAAGACACAAGTGCACTAATGGTATTGGTAAAGTTAAAAGAAAATCTCTAACTTACAATAACAAGTAAAGCAGACAACCCATAGATCATCAAAAACTCATTAACCATGAAATATAAGAAGGTAAATATTTGAATGTAAGTTAGAGTTAGAACCCTCGTCTTAAGATGCCATAGCTCTCGTTTGCACAAGGCTTGTTTGGCACTATTGACTCATTTGGGTTTATCAATTAAGTGTTAGAGATTAGTGGGTTAGTAGTTAGTTAGCCATGCAAATAAAAAGTTAGTTAGAACATGGTAAGAAAAGAAACAACAAAAAGAAAAAAAGTAGAGAGAAAGGAAATTACACTACAACAAGAAAGTAAAAACAAGAAAGTAAAAACCCAACGGAAAGCACAAGTAAATTGAAAGAAAAAAGAGATGTAGTTACTTGTATTAGCGTGTCACCCTTCAAATACAACTCTTACATACTCTCTCTCTCTCTTCCACTCTAATGGCTAAAATTAAAAGTAGAAAAAGAACAACAACAATTACAACTCCTAACAAAGCAACAAAATATAACTCTCTTCTGTGGATATCTCCTCCTTCAGACCCCAGGGGGTATTTATAGGCACCAGGAGAAAGGGGGCCACGTGGGTGACCTGTGGCCCGAAGCGCAGGCGCACGCCTGGCTTTGTGCAGCGCGTCACCCAGTCTGTCCCCTATCATGTAGGTCTGCTGGTTTGCTGATATGATGCCCTGACTGACAAAATCGCCTCTCTAAAGTCAATGGCAACTTGGTAGGCCTTTAGTCACCCATTAAATGGTGATTAAGGTCTTCTTCTTTATTTACACACCATGGACCTAGGATCAAGCAAGTAAAGCTTTATTAGCAGAATTTTATACCAAATAAATATGAGAATGTGATGAAAATTATGTAAAATTAGAGACTAATCAAGAGCTTCCATCATCAAGCCAGAATTCTGATGTCTGACCGACTCTGTTGGCGGGTTTTCCTCATGTTATGGCTAAAGCGATGTGTGGTGCCAACACTATCGCATGAGGTGATTGTTGCTGACGTGGTGTATCTGGCGGTCCTGTTTTCCCATGGGAAGTCCATCGCTCTACAAACACGCTTTTCACGTTACCTGATGAACGCGGACTTATTGACTGCAAAGTCTAAGCTTAAGTTCTTCAGAAGCGAGTGTGGTGAACTCCACATTTTGAGACATGAAACGCGAGTTTTGTATATGAAGCTCGCGTTTAGGGTTCTTGACTTAGAAAATGTTAAGTCTGCTCTTTTGAGTTTTTTGGACGTGAATGTGACAAACTTGCGTCTTGAAGTCCTAGACGCAGATCCACATTGTCTGCGTTTGAAGTAACTTTAAAAAGCTCTTAAGGCTCGCATCTGTATCTCTGATATATGTCTCGCGTCTGAATTGTCAGATGCCAGTCTAATATCAGACTGCATTTGGATCCATATTTTCTATCTCTGCGTCTGTGAGATTCGCGTCTGGAGTTCATGACTTCAGCCCCGCGTTTGTTGATCGGTCGCTGATATTGCACATTCATTATCACATTCTCATACTTATTATATAATAAACTCTACTTTTAATCTTAATTATTGTCTAATTTATATGCAGACCCATTGCTAAAGAAAAAGAAAGAGAAACAAGCCCAAAAGCCCATCAAAATTCTGATTTAATTCAAAATTAATTCGAAATCAGAAATCAAAGAAGTTGAAGACCGATTAAAATAAATCTTTCAAAATCAATTAGTTAAAGCCAAAAAATCAAAGGCAGTTTCGTCAAATACAGGAGCTGAAACGGGAAATCCAGAACCAGATAAAGAAAAATCGCTAAAGCAGGAGTTGTACGCCTCTGGGTGTGGCCACCTGGCCATACCTAGGCTGCGAAAACGCGGCCAAAGCCGCGTTTTCGCGACTTTGTTTAAGCTGTTGGGGAGCGTTTGCTCCCCCATCTTTGCACTCTCCTCCCCGTTGGGTTTTACCTATAAATATTGGGTTTTTCAGAAACCAGAGAGAATGACCAAGCAGAGAGTAGAAATTAGGCTATTTTGTAGCTTGTAACTTAGGTTTTTAGTTTTATTTTATTTATTTTTATTTTCTTTACGTAACTGAGAGGAGAGGAGAGTTTCATGGAGAAATGAGTGCAAGCTTGTACTGAAGATGACACCAGTGTAAGTAAGTCTTTTCTTCCATTCTTATTTGAATTAAATCAAAGTTTCTTTTTCTTCTTTGCTTTTGTTTTCGTTTGCTTTCCTCTGTTGTGCTTGTGAATCCAAAGGACTCTGATAGCCTCGAAGCTGCCTTACTCTTGCAAGTATTGTTGATGGCTTAGGGTGATGGATAGCCATTCCTATGCTAGTGTAGCTTACTCCTTCATTTCGTAGTGTAAATCAGGATGGGGAAGATCCTATATGTCATACTTTGCTCACCTTAAAGTAAAGGTAATTGTCGATACGGGTCAAAGGTAAGAAAGGTAAGCAGGCACCAAAGAGGTAAGTAAGTATTTCTTTTATGTTTTTCTTTCTTTTCTTTTAACTTTTAGTTTAGGTCACCAATACACAATCTCCCAACTCTATTATCACTATCTTTAATTTCTTTGTATATACCTATTTTCTATTTTCTCCACCTTCTCAATCTACCACTTTTTCCTAACTTAACTTTAACTTATTTTTCCTTTTCTTTTAAAGAACTAAAAGAAGATCTTTAACTATTGAATGTAACTTAAAAGAAAACTTGCTAAAAAAGCTTCCATCGCTAGTCACTCCTTATGGATCATGACCCGCATAGCCACTTACTATTGCGGTAGTATTGAGTACTTACACTCTTTATTCTAAGTTCTGAAATTTTGTATTCTTGTGTGCAAGTCCACCTCAATCAAATTTTGGCTCTGTTGCCGGAGAAGGACGGTAAGTAATTCTCTTTTTAAGTTTACATTTTTGATTAATCTTCTTCTTTGTTCTTGGTGTACAGATTTAACAACAAGGAAATTTTTGCTGCAGTGGACATATAAGTGACCCTGAACTCTGCTCAAGAAAGTAGAGCCCAGAAGCCCTCAGATTTGCTACATTCCAGTGGTAATCTGAGTGAACTACTAACCTACATTTATACAGGTTGGCTGAATTGTAAAGCTAAAATTCTGTAGCTTTTTATTTTCTTGTTTGTCTCACTGTACATACTTTTTAACCTCAACGGTAAAATGATGTTTATTAAATGCTAAAAATAGTTAGACTTGCATTTAGGCACGTGTCTAATTCATTTACATTTTATATTTCTGTTGAAGAATGCTGGAGCAAAAGGTACGTATGCATAGCAGATACTTTAGGAAACATTCTTGAGTGATATTTGCTTGTGAATGTTACTTTTCTATATCTTGCACACTTTATACAATCAATCTTAAGGGCTTGTCCTATAAACAAGATAAGGTAGGGAAGTCATGACCCTCCCTTAGCCCGCAAATAATCTCCTCACTCACTAACCCAAGCCTAACTAAAATGAGTAGACGTTGGCCCTAGGGACATCTCAGACTCAATAGGAGACAAACCTAAGGGGGAAGTTAATTAGAATTTGACTCTTGCCAAATTGGTATCGAAGGTTAGGGATTGAGGAGCGAAACTCCAAAGGTTAGTGGTTTGGCATAATTAGGCATGTTACTTAGGCACGGATACCTCCCACTGATCTTTTCCCTACCTGGCCGATTAACTTGTCGTCATATTCTGCAATTTACCCCCCGCGGATAGTCTAACCAGTTAGGAGTCGTCTAGGTTTAAGGTTTACCCTAACTTAAATTAGATTTTTTTTCTTTTTGTTTGTTTATTTTTTGTTTCTTCTTTTTTTTTTATTTTGATAATTCTTGTGTGATATTGCTTATAACAGCAATTTTTTCAACTTTAATGGTAATCCATATTTTACCCCATTTGACTCGGATAATTCCAGCCAGATTTTTATAATATGAACAACCAAATACACCGTGTTGGACTTATCCGAATCAATACGACCCATGCCCCCAATCTTATGACCATAATTTTCAAAATAATTTCAACTCTTCACAGAGTCAATGGAGATTCACCTCCCCCGAGTCCAATTTTCAACCAACTTGTTCTCCTTATCCACAATTTTCATAATATTCATTCTCCGATTTTGCTTTCTATACTTCTCTTCTAGACTAACCCATTGAAGAGAAATATGAGATAGAAAAGAGTACAGAAGCCATGCAGGAGACCGAACGAAAATTTCAGGCCTCCCCAATTCCACAATATTTTCAAGATTTAACTCAGTTCCACCAGTTCAAAATAGAAAACCATCAATCTTGAAAATGAGTATGCGTGAGTCAGAGCAACAATCACAAAATCTGATGGACTCACGATTTCATCACAAATTCTAAAATAAAACTTCAACTTTCAAGTTCAATCGCAATAATATGATGAACCAATCGACTATAAAAAGCTGCTTGAAGTCATGACCCAGGCTCAAATCATTCATAATCATGACATAGATATAATGGTCAAAACTCTCCATTCTCACCCTTTGACCATTCCTGATGTCGCTAACCAGTCTTTAGAGCCAAAGAATCATGTCATTTTAGAAAACAAGATTCCATTTCAGCACACCCATTTGAACTTGCCTAAACTCTAAATTTTGAAAATCACATTGACATTTGGACAAGTTATCCCTTTTCTGAAATTGAACTTGAGAATGAATATGATCCTGAAGCTCAACTTGATAATTTAATTCTACTTCCTGATTTAATAATGACTCCAGTGTCTTCACCTAATTTCAATCCTTCTCCAGAGTCCACATTGGATTCTGTGCCCGTCCATCGGGAAATTGAATCACCAATCTTTTATAATCATCCTATTGAACTTGACCAATTTCATACTTTAAAAGTCCTATTGACAAATTGGCAAGTTCTCATTTTTTATGAAATTGAACTCAATGAGGAATGTGACCTTGAGTCTCAAATTTGTGATCCAGTTTAAATTTCTGAATTAATATTGACTCCTGTTTTGCTACCTGATTTGAGCAATATTTTAGAGTCAGTTTTGATTTTCAAACCTGTCATTCTTGAACTTGAATCACTAATCTTAGAAAGTCACATTCCATTGTGGGAAAATGAATGTGGACTTGAGTTTCAACTTCTTAATTTGGACCCAATTCCTGAACAAATTTTGACTCCTGAACCTTTACTTGACTTCAGTCATTTTCCTAAGTCGATTATAGTTCACGCCTTTCCTAATTCTAGATCAATTATTCCATCTTTTCATACTCCATTTTGGATAGAGGTGTTGATGATAATGACTCTGAAATTAGTTTGAAAATTTAGAATTAGATGGGGTAAAATTCTTAATAAAAATCATTCATATATACATCATTTTAGTTGGTTATATTAGAGAGGTTTCTGGTGGGTTCCTCCGAACCCCACGCAGATTAGATTGGATCGCATTTCGTGGACCAATCAGACCACCACTGGAACCACCACCTTAAGGTAATAATTCCTTCCCTTTCTTCTTTTTCATGCATCTATGCATTAATTCATACATTGCGGACAATGCATGAGATAGGTGTGGGGGAGAGTTCTAACATAACGTAGGTTTTCCATTTATTTTTTAAAAAACATTATTAACATTTTCTTTACTTTTAAAAGCTATTTGAAAATAAAAATAATATTTTGACATACTTTTTGTAAGAAATTAAGTCAATTTTAAGGAATAGGAAAATCATAATTAAGATTTCTTAAACTTAGTCAAAATAAGATTATTTGTTTGATTTTCAAGGTTAGGAAGAAAATTTAAGAAAGTAATTTAGTCTTGATTTTTACCATGATGATATATGCATGCTTTATACACTTACACACTTAGTCTTCAAATACAAAGATGCTTATGCTTTATAAAAAAAGGAATATATATATATATAATTTTCTGATTAAGCTGGGTACTTGTGCCTCACAAATTATAAGTATTCACGCCTAAAATCGGTTCATATAATAAAATTCTTAGTTTTGTGGCCTTGTTTGCTCGAGTTATTAAGTTCTTGGGGTGTTTTCTCACCCGGTGCCCTAGATTGTTAGGTTTGGGAGTCATCGATTAAAGGCTCGTTACATGGGCAGATTAGAAAGCCTAATAGAACTAAGGAATAATATCACCAAAAAAAATAAAATAAAATAAGACATAAGAGTTAGAGTTAAAGAACTTGAGTCAAAATTTCACGGTCACAAAGGTGCATATGATTTAGGGTAAAATAATAGATTATATGAGAAATACAGTTTGACTTCATGTCTTGGTTGATAACAAGTTTTTGAATTAAGAGTAAGCTTAAGAATAAAAAATTTTGATTTTTTTATAACTTATAGATTACTTGAACTCTTACAATAATACTTCAAATATTTTCTTTCTCAAAATATATTTTCAAAATACTAACATTTTTCTCTTTCTTTATAGATTTTGTGGGTGCAATCCACTGAAAATCCTCACGAGACAAAACTCGTCCTCTAGAAAAAACCTAAAGGTTTAACGGCTTGTTGTACATACTCAGTGCAATCACGTGACATGCGAAAGTGGTCCAATAATTTTTAGTTTAGTTTTGTTATTTTGCTCAAGGACGAGCAAAAGATAGGTACGGGGGAGTGATCGGTCGCTGATATTGCACATTCATTGTCACATTCTCATACTTATTATATAATAAACTCTGCTTTTAATCTTAATTATTGTCTAATTTACATGCAAGCCCATTGCTAAAGGAAATGAAAGAGACACAAGCCCAAAAGCCCATCAAAATTCTGATTTAATTCAAAATTAATTCGAAATCAGAAAATCAGGACAGATCATGACAAATCAGAGAAGTTGAAGATTGGTTAAAACAAATCATTCAAAATCAATTGGTTAAAGTCAAAGATCAAAGGCAGTTTCGTCAAATCCAAGAGCTGAAACGGGAAACCTAGAACCAGATAAAGAAAAATCGCTAAAGCAGGAGTGTACCCCTCTGGTGCGGCCGCCTGGCCACACCCTTTGTTGAAGCTGTTTGCTCCCCCTATCTTCATATGCTCCTCCCCGTTGGGTTTTACATATAAATATTGGATTTTTCAAAGACCAGAGAGAACGACCAAGCAGAGAGTAGAAATTAGCCTATTTTGTAGTTTGTAACTTAGATTTTTAGTTTTTTTATGTAATTATTATTTTCTTTATGTAACTGAGAGGAGAGCAGAGTTTCATGGAGGAATGAGAGCAAGCTTGTACTGAAGGTGACACCGGTGTAAGTAAGTCTTTTCTTCCATTATTATTTGAATCAAATCAAGATTTTTTTTCTTATTTACTCTTATTTTCATTTGCTTTCCTCTGCTGTACTTGTGAATCCAAATAACTCTGATAGCCTCGAAGTTGCCTTGCTCTTGCAAGTGCCGTTGATGGCTTATGGTGATGGATAGCCATTCCTATGCTAGTATAGCTTGCCCCTTCATTTTATAATGTAAATGGGGATAGGGAAGATCTTATATATCATATTCGCTCGCCTTCAAGTAAAGGTAAATCGTCATTACAAGTCAAAGGTAAGCATGCACCAAAGAGGTAAGTAAGTATTTCTTTTAGGTTTCTCTTTCTTTTCTTTTAACTTTTAGTTTAGGTCACCAACACCACAATCTCCTAACTCTATTATTACTCTTTTCAATTTCTTTATATATATCTATTTTATATTTCTCCACTTTCTCAATCTACCACTTTCTTCCTAATTAACTTTAACTTATTTTTTTCTTTTCTTTTAAAGAACTAAAAGAGATATTTAACCATTGAATGTAACTTAAAAGAGAACTTGCTAAAAAAGCTTCCATTGCTAGTCCCTCCTTGTGGATCACGACCTGCATAGCCACTTGTTGTTGCTATAATATTGAGTACTTACACTCTTTATTCTAAGTTCTAAAATTCTGTGTTCTTTTGTGCAGGTCCACCTCAATCATTTGTGCTTCTGGCTTCCTATTTTCTGTCTTTGCAGAATTTTAACCCTTGTTTTTTTTGCAGGTCCTGGCCATATCGATGTGCTGGTTCCAGCATCTTTGCGGGGATTATGAGAGAATATTTAGATCAGCTAGCTTGTTCGATTGGCGAGCACTCGGAAAGTCAGAGCTTCTGTCTAAGGGCAAGGAAGATCCGCGCGGCTGTCGACACATCAAGGCCTTATTGGACATGATGCACTAGTAATGTCTCGGATCCTTCCTGGTCACAGTGAGTTGGCGCATTTGAAGGTCATGGGAAAGAGGACATCACCACTAAGGTCTTGGATCCTCCCTTCACCAATCGTACTCAAAGAAGTGACAGTGATGAAATACCCATGCTCATTAGATGACTTTCTGGTGATGGAGCTTCCCATTAAGTGAAGAATTACGTCCTTGCAAAGACCTTCGCACCAGTTGGTTGGGTGAAATCAGAATGCTCCTCTACATTTTGACCTCGAGAAACACCATTGTTCTCAAGAGGAGAGGAAGTTGATCTGTTGTTCCTGACCACAATCAAGAGGACGAGCCTTGTGTATCCTTAATGTTTCGAGGAGTGAGTGCAACCTTTCGCTGAGCAAGAGGGACTTCTTTATACTCTTCTGTTGTAACCTCAATCTTATTGTATAAGAGAGTATTTTGTATCACTTTTATATTTTTGAATATCAATAAAAGTGACACTTTTTTTTTGTCTTCTTACATGTCTTGACTTCCTTTTTTTATTGAAAATCAAACAAGTAGAAGTAAATTCCTTTGACTTGCTAGAAATGCAACATTTTAATTTAGCAAGTCAAAGTTAGAAAATTTTCATTTAAGAAATTTTAAGATTACTATCAGAGGTGTAATATTAACTCGACATGAGTGGAATAGGAGACTTGCCAATATATGGATGAGAATGGCAGGTGAAATTTTCAACCCACAAAGGATTGTGACTGAGTCTTCATCAGAGATTTAGTATTAACGTAATTAAGATTCAGCTGGAGATTGATGGAAACACCATTAAAGATATGATATTAACCTAACAGTGATTTTAGGTGGACCTGTCATTCTATTGACGAGAATAACAAGTAAGATTAGACCCTTTGAGGATCTAGGAAAATTTTACTGTTAGAGGTGTGATATTAACTTAATAGGTTGGATTAAATCTTGTCAGACGTGTGATATTAACTTGACAAGGATGTGAGATAGAGGTATGATGTTAACTTAGCTCCGCAAGAATTTCAGTTTCATTTGGGAAAACTGAAAATATCACTGTCATAGGTGTGGTATTGAACTTGACAGTGGAGGTAATGCTAGAGGTGTGATTTGAACTTAGTATTAGTCATCTCGACTTCGATACAGAAGTTCGAGGAAAGTCATTGTCATAGGTATATTGTTGAACTTAACAATGAACTAGATGCTAGAGGTTTGATATTAAACTTAGCATTGCTCATCTCAGCTTCGATATGGAAGCCTGAGGAAAAGTTATTGCCATAGGTGTATTGTTGAACTTAACAATGAACTGGATGCTAGAAGTGTGATGTTAAACTTAGCATCACTCATCTCAGCTTCGATATGGAAGCCTGAGAAAAGTGACTGTCAAAGTTTTAATGTTAAACTTGGCAGCAACTTAATCACTGTTAGAGGTGTAGCGTTAAACTTAATAGTAATTTATCAGAAGTGTGATGTTAACATGACAAGAATTGATTTGCGATATGAGCAATTTTGAGGACTTGTCATTCTATAGATGAGAATTAACAAGTAAAGTTTGGAATGTCAGATGTATAGTATTAATTTGAAAAGAGTTTGTTTTCCGATATGAGCAACTTGAGGACTTGTCATTCTATTAATGAAAATTGACAAGTGAAGTTTGGAATGTCAGAGGTATAGTGTTAAACTTGACAAGAGTTAAGGACTTGCGACTCCATGTAAGAGAGTGACAAGTGGAAGTTTATATACTCGTTGGGGAGTATTGAAACCTTTCACTGTTTGAGGTGTGATGTTAACTTAACAGTGATTGATCTTGTAGACCTACCATTCTGTGGGAGGGAATTGGTAGGGGACTTTGGTGAAAAACAGAATGACTTGTCAGAGATGTAATATTTAACGTGACAATTATTGATTTTCTGAGGGCATGAGAGGTTTGCCGTTAGAGGTGTAATATTAACATAACTGCGGAAAGATTTTGAGTGGGTTGTTGTCAGAGATTTAATGTTAACTTGACTTACTCCACAGGAGATCGAGAGAAAATGGCTTATCAGATGTTTACTGTTAACGTGACAAATCTCTGCTCATTTCATCGGAGAAATGGACATAGGTATTTTTGTGGTCCTACCATTCTGTGGGCGAGACTTGGTAAGAGATTTTGAAGGGGAGGACAGGACCAAGTCTCTTAGAATTTTTAGCAAATCCTCAGCTATCAGCGGATTTGGTATGCCTTTACTAACTACCGTTTGAGTTAGGCTAGCCATGTTATTTCCCTCAGCATGGTGAGTTGTCGAGGACTGATGTTGGACTTAAAAGCCAAGATTTTCCTCTATCCTTAGCCGTCAGAGGCATCGGATGTTTATAGATAAACTAGAGAAAAGTAACAAGGTTAAAACTAAAGTTTCGTACTTTGTTTCTTCTTCAATGTTTCCATCATACATCATGATATAACCAACGTTCGATCGGCTCGATACTGATCGACCATGATGTGATCCAGTGGAGGAAGAAAGAAACTTTTCTTTGGCGCTCTTCCAAACATCTTGGATTTGGAGATTTTAATCAGAGGTATAATGTTAACTTGATCATAGGAAGAATCCTGTTGAGTTCATAGGCGATCTAGCGAAGAGTAACAAGGCTAAAACTGAAGTTTCGTACTTTGTTTCTTCTTTAATGTTTCCATCATACATTATGATGTAACCAATGTTAGATCGGCTCGACACTGATCGACCGTGATATGATCCAGTGAAGGTAGAAAGAAGCTTTTCTTTGGCGCTCTTCCAAATATCTTGGATCTGAAAGTTTTGATCAGAGGTATAATGTTAACCTGATCATAGGAAGAATCCTGTCGAGTTCATAGTCGAACTAGAGAAGAGTAATAAGGCTAAAACTAAAATTTCACACTTTGTTTCTTCTTCGGTGTTTACATCATGAATCATGATGTAACTAGCATTCAATCGGCTCGACACTGTTTGATCGGAATGTGATCCTTTGAAGAAAGAAAAAAGCTTTTCTTTGGTGTTTTTTCAAACATCTTGGATTTGGAGGTTTTGATCAGAGATGTAATGTTAATCTGATATAAGAGGAATCCTGTCAAGGATAGTACTTCTTCAAGAATCTGTCATTGACTGGCATCATGAGTGTATCACCGTCTGAGGTTGTAAGGTGGTATGCTCCATTTGAGTAGACCGACTTCACTACAAATGGGCCTTCTCATTTATGCTAGAATTTTCTTTCGTCTTATGCGTCATCACCATGGGTCCTCTGACAGCTAAGACAAGGTCATCTTTCTTGAAAATCCGCTCCTTGACTTTCTTGTTGAAGGCTCTGGTAATTCGAGCTTGATAGAGCTCGATTTGCTGTTGAGCTTGCAGACGTTTATCATCTAGAATCTCCAGCTCATGGAGTCGCAGTCGATACTTCTCCTCATTTGCCATCTCCGTTATGGGGCGATACATAGAGATGGGATCTAGATCTCTAGTGGAAGTACGGCTTCACACTCGTATACCAAAGAGAATGGTGTAACCTTCGTCGGGGTTCTCACTATCATGCAATAAGTCCATAAGCATTCACCTAACTTATCATCCAATCGCGTTGGCTTTTCGAGACAGATTTCTTGAGAAGTTTCCCAATGGTCTTGTTGAAAGCTTCTGCAAGGCTGTTAGCAGCTGGATAGTATGTCGTCGAAGACATACTCTGGATCCTGAACTCGTCACAAAATCTCTGAAAGGCTTAGCTGACGAACTAAGGCCCATTATCATAGACAATCCGTCGTGGCATGCTAAAGCAGTAGACCACATGATGTTTAATGAAATTGATCATGTCAGATGTCTTTACCTCCCTTAAGGGGATAACTTCAGTTCATTTAGAGAAGTAATCGGTTATGGCTAAGATAACCGATGTCCTTTGGATGAAGGTGGACTGATGGACTAACCACATCCATTCATTACATTTCAAATGGCCAGGAAGAAGTTGTAGGGTGAAGATGACCTAGTGCCTGATGAATGAAATCACCATGGATCTGACAAGCGTGGATCGCTTAGCGTAAGCGATGGCGTCAAGGATCATCTTTGGCCAATAATATCCCAGTTTTCGGAGTCGATCTCCAAGTTTTGGACCAGGTTGGTAAGCTCCCGTCATGAGCCTCTTTGAGTATTTTCTGTGCCTCTTTGTATGACAGGCAGCAGAGGAGGATTCTATCATGCGATCGACGATACAGTGCCCTTTGATCACATTGTAATAGAATTTAGAGGCTTTTCTTCTAATGGCAGCCGTCTCTTTAGGGTCATCAGGCATAATGTCGTACAATGCGTAGTCGATATACGGGAATTGCAAATCCCTAAGCTCTGGACTTGTTGAAGTCTCTAGAGTTTCTTTGATTTGAAGATCTCTTACTGGCTTTTGGTTGTCTTCAAAAGAAAATTTTGGACAATACAAGTCATGACTGTAATGAGTATTTTCCCTACCGGTACAGCTGGAAGAGCCAAGGAAGCAGCGAGAAATACTAGTGCATCTGCATGCACATTTTGCTGGCGAGGTACATGGTCAATGTAGAAGTTTCTGAACCTCTCTGCCATGTAAACAGTTGTGTTATGTCTGACTTTGTATTCTCCGCGAACTTCATTAAGGATGAGTTTTGAGTCACCGTATGCTTTGAGATTTTAACGACAATCTCACCGGCGATACGCATCCCGATCAAGAAAGTGTTGTATTCCGCTACATTGTTGGAACACGGCTCAGTTAATGAGAATGCGTAGGGATTACGTAGTTTTGTGGGGAGACAAGTACTACCCCCCACTCCTGCTACAATATTTCCTCACGTACTCGTTCTCGATGCGCCGTCAAAGAAGAGTTTCCATACCCGTCCTTTGAAAGATGTCTGGGTCAAACAAACTTCAGCGACCTCATCTGGGAGATCTTCATAAAGTTTGGTTGCCCTTGGATCTGGATGCTCAGCTATGAAATCTGTCACCGCCTGTCCCTTCACAGCTTTTTGTGGAAGGAATTGCATCTCATATTGGGAGAGCAACATGGCCCATTTTGCCAATTAACCATTTAGTGATGATGGCTTTGTCATAAGCAATCTTAAAAGATTGACTTTTGATATGACGTGTATAGTTTAGCCCACCAAGTAGTGTCGCATCTTCTGGATGGCGAAGACCAATGCCAAGCATTCTTTTTCAATCGGACAGTACCGATGTTCGGCTCCAATCATAATTTTACTCAGATAGTAGATTGCCTGCTCGTGTCTCTGATCATTATTTTGGGCTAGTAAAGCTCCTAAAGAATGATCCATCGCTCGGACGTACATCAGGAAAGGTTTTCTGGACACTGAAGCTGTAAGAACAGGAGGATGCATGAGGTACCGCTTGATTTTCTCAAATGCTTGTTGGCATGCATCATCCCAAATGAATAAAACACCCTTCTTCATTAATTTGGTGAAGGGTTGGCATCATCCTAAGAGATTTGAGATAAACATCCGTATATATGTCAGTCTCCCTTGCAATCCTCTAAGCTTTCTAAGACTTTTTGGAAGTTGTATCTCCTGGACAGCGCGGACTTTCTTTGGTCGAGGTGGATTACTTTAGATGTAATAACAAACCCTGGGAATTTACCGATGGCTACCCCTAGGAAGGATTTGGGGGGATTCATTTTCAATTGATGCGACCGTATAATATCGAATACTGTCTTCAGATTGCTATGTAATCGCCTTTGGCACGACTTTTTACTGTAATGTCGTCAATGTAGCATTCCACTGATTTGCCTATATGCTCATGAAAATTGCATTCATACTCTTTGGCATGTCGCCCCCGCATTCTTCAATCCAAAAGGCATGACAGTATAACAATATACCCCCAATAGCGTCCTAAAAGATATATGCTTCTCATCGTTAGGGTACATCTTGATTTGATTGTATCACGAGAAACCATCCATGAAAGACATCCGTTCGAACCCACACATGTTGTCGATCATGACATCCGTGATTGGAAGGGAAAATTCATCTTTAGGATACGCTTCATATAGATAACGGAAGTCGATACAAAACTGGATCTTTCCATTCTTCTTCGTGACAGGGATGATATTGGCTACCCAATCAGGGTGTTGTTCTCCTCTGATGAAATCGGAGTCTATAAACTTCTTGAATTCCGACTGGTTCACTTTCATTATCTCTGGACGGAGCTGTCACTGCTGTTACTTGACGAGTTTCGCATCTGGATTGATGTTGAGACGATGCATGGCCACTTGAGGATCAAGCCCAGGTATATCCTCGTAGTTCCAAGCGAAAACATCTATATAATTTTGCACAAGAGATATTAGATATTCCTTCTCTAAGGGTGATAAGCTTTCCCTTATAAAGATGGGCTTAGAATTAGCCTCATCTCCCAGATTGATCTAGGTAACATTATCCTCTGTTGGTGATTTTGTGTTGTTCAAAGCGAATATTCTAGAGAGCATTTAGGTGTTTGATTTAAGGATCTATATCTGACTAGACCATCTCTTCATCTCCATCTTCCGGGTGGCTTGTTGAAACCATGTTTACTAAATTTCTTTGAAAATACTGTCGACACTGACGTCTGACTCCACGATGACGTGCCTGACGAGTAATTATGATATAATGACTCTTCAGACTCAGAAGCTAACAGGATTTGAGTTGACACATATCTCAACCCCCTGCGAGTTCGATGATAATAATCATGGGCTTTACCTTTTGGGATGAAGGATCGAAGCAGTGCACTCCTTCCTTTGTCAAAGTTCAAGCCAGGACCACTTGTCAGGTCATACCCCATGTTCTCCATCATTCTGAGTATATTTGGCTCATAATGAGAGAATTGAGGAGGTTCATTCGCTTTCTGAGTCTTCACGGGTCACTGATTCGAACTCGATTCTTCCAAAGAGGATCGATTTTTGGCCTTTGCCGTCTTGCTGGGATCTTCAATAAAGATCCTTGTGCTTCATTGACGCATTGATATACCGTGAGAGATGACCTCACTGGTACTTGCAATGATGTCAAGGCACCTATTGTCGACCAGGGGTCATCACCTACATCGGTACTAGTACCTGATGGCCCAGAATCAGAAGCAAACACAGAAAGGTAGGCCAAATCTAATTCTTCACTAATGTACCACTCGCCTACATCATTGGCGGTGTTATTGACATCGAGCTTATTAATGCTCGTTATAAGTGGGTTTAGCTCTCAAAGACATTCTTCTTCTTCCTCTGGTTCAATTCAGCTTCATTACCAGAGTCCGGTTCCTCTGGCTGGGGATTCTCGTTCATCTCTAGAGAATCCTGATACAGGAGGGAGTCTGTGAAGTAGTTCGCTACCCCCTTGAACGGATGCCTTTTGACGATCAATGTTCAGACTTTTCCATCCCCGTTAATATACTTCATGACTTGATGGAGAGTAGAGGGGACGATGGAGTTGCGATGAATCCACGGTCGTCCCAGCAGCAAATTATACGAAGTGTCAGCGTCAATTACATATCACGTCACTTCAGATCTTAGGCCCACAATCTGACATTTGAGTTTAATCTTCCCCATTGGGCGCGTACCATTGGCGTTGAAATCATAAATGATAGTTTGGGTGGTGCTCAATCGATGAGTGGGGATCCCCGAGTGCTGCATGACCTGACGGGGCATAATGCTCAACATGGATCCTGATCTACTTGAATGTGACTCACTTCAGACGATCCAATATACCCTATGAAGTATAGGGCCCATCATGTTTCCCTTTAACCTGCATATCGTCTGGCATGAAGGTGATGCAGGGGCATGTTGATAGGCGTGGAAGCAGTCTTCTTTATCTTTCTCTTGTAGTTTAGCCAGAATCTGAGCCATGAAGACCTCAGCATCAAGTAGAGTTTCTCTCAGAGCTTCTCTCATTGACTTTGACAGTCTCAAGAGCTCGTAAAGGGTGATTCTGGCCGGAATGTTGCCCAATTGAGCCAAAACATCAAAGCAATAAGGTGTTGGAGTCTCTTCCGCTTTGTCCTTCAGGAGGGCCTTGGAATACTGAATCTCCTTTTGTTTCTCCACGGGTTGCTTCGTGGATTGCTTGGTTGGCTCTAAGGTGGGTTTAGGTGGATTTGTCACCATCTCGTCGTACTTCTTCAAATATAACTGACCCGAATGAGTTTCGGTCACGAGCAGTGTGTTCAGCTCTGCGGTAAGGATGATTGTCTCCTCCTCCGAATCAGTTAACGAGGGAACATCAATTTCTGCTTCTCGGGAGGAAGCGCACACCACATTGCAAGGTGAAACTTTTGCTTTGATTTTAGACTTCCTGTTGGTGACATTAGTCCACTGTTGGCTTTCTACAAGGTCAGGATGAACCCACATAATTTCTTCCTGAGGAGTGGGGACAGATATGAGACATTTCTCCTGTTGGTGACATGGGTCTATATTGAGTGCCCTTAGTTTTCTTTTCAGGATGGGAACTACTCTGACTGGCATTGGAGGCTGTACCCCGAACTGTAGAAATGACGTCATGTTGATTATCACTTTCTTCTGTTCTGAGCGGAGTTTGAGTACTTCCGCATCAATCAAAGCTTGAAGGATGTCTTTGAAAATGTAATAGCTTTTGGTAGGGTGCCCCAGCATCCTATGGTACAAGCAGTGATTAGGATTGTCAGTCTTGCCAACCTCCTCGAGACGTCTAGCTTCGAAAAGTTTTAGTCTATTGCTCTTGTTGAGTAACTTGAACAACGAATCGACATGCTCATCCTTGAAGGAGTATTGTTTGTTGGCGCACGGCTGACTTAAAGAACTACCCCCTCTGATCGACTAAGGTTTAACGGGAGACTTTGTCTCTGTTGCCAATCTGTCATTCCTTTTCAATTGGAAAGATACTTCCGGCGTGCGCCTTATCAATTTTTCGGGTCTGGGCTTATTTTCTTCCGCCTTAACCCTGGCGACAATCTCTTTTGCCTGTTCGCCCTGCTGGACTAACTGTTTTTAGGTACGGTTTTCAACAACTCCTATCAGGGTTAGGAGTGAGGTCTGCAAATTATGATGGCATGTTTCCACTAGGGCGACCTGGGTCATTACGCTAGGACATCGGAGTGCCATATTCTGGAATCTTTCCACAAATGCTTTAACCGACTCTCCTTTTTATTGTCTCGTTGCTAAGAGGGTTGGCATGGTAATCTCTGAGTCGTCTTCGAAGAAATGTGTAAGGAAAAGCTTCTCCAGATCACCCCTGTTCTTAATGGAGCCTTCTGGGAGCTTCATGAACCATTCGAAAGCGAGTCCCTTCATAGTGCCGATGAACAAATGCGCCAAGATGACATCATTTGCTGTCTGAGACTTGAAGTAGTAGATGTTTTGGTTCGGTGATCCCTTACCGTCGAAGGCCTGTAGGGTCAGAGCTTTGAATTTAGGACGGGACGGGACAAGATCCCATTCAGCCGGATACGGCCGGGCCACTCCTGCTTCTTGGAGGCCTTTCCGATTGGTGAGGGCTTTAAGACGTTGTTCCAATTTATTCATCCTTTTGGAATAAGTGCTCCCATTCTTTGAATTGCCTCCCTCTTTAGGACGACTCAGAGTTGGACTGTTCCTCCTCCCTATATGCACAGAAGATAAGCTTTCCCCTTCCTTCTTTTTGCTCTTAGACTTCTTAGAAGGAGTATTGGCCTTCGGCTTGCCTTCGGCTTCTTCCTGCTCTCAAACAATTGTGAAAGCATCTGCTTGAGGGTATCGATAGATTCTTATTGGGCGCGAATCATATCGAGTTGTTCCATCTGGGCCTGGGCTTGCTGTTCAAAGCGTCTGGCCATCTCCTCAGGAGTGCTTTCCATTTATGCGAAGGCTGCCTTCTCTACAGAAGAGTTTGAGGCATGTGATTCCGCAATGACAGAGTGCGATTCACTTACTTCAATGTCCCAGGCTAGGGCACTGTAGTCAACTGGGACTACCACGCCAGTTCGAGCGCGGGTATGTGGGTACACTCCTTCTGGTTCAGCATCAGACTGGTCAGAGCTGACTATTGATTGTTTTTGTATACTTCTGCATGGCGTAGTGCTTAGACCCACCATGTTCGCAGTGACTTTGGGATACTCCGTATCAGAGAAAGTTCTCCTTGTGCGGGAACGGTGCCTTTTAGCTGATCGGGAGGCTGACGTTAATCGTCTGGATACCGACTGCTTGCTTACATGCGAGCTGCAGTGACATTCAGAGAACATTACTGTGATGAGCCATTCACAGCAACATGATGGAACGATTTGATGAGCACTCCTCTTCTTTGTCAGATAATCCCTTAGATCCGTCGGAGGGGAATCAAAGAGACTAGCCTCGAGTTTTCGAGGGCTTTTCAGCTTCTGCAAGCTAACTTTGCGTCGCAGATTTGAGACACAGGGTTCAGAAATATGGAGCTCACGTCTGGAAAATAGACGCGGCTCTCGCGTTTTGGCTTTAAAATGCAGGTCTCGTGCCTCTGCGGAGAAGAAACGCGAATCTCGCGTTACTTATTGTCGCGTTCGGCCAGCGATATTTGGAAAATGCAGACTCTCTAAGTCCCGCGTTCTGTCGTAGAGTCGCAAGTCTCGTGTCTCTGAGAAGAGACAGACCTCGCGTTGCTGAACATCGCGTTTGAGAGGTGAAGCCTCAGAAACGCAAGCTTCATGATCTTCGCGTTTTGGTCTCCAAACGCAGAGTTCGCGCATCCGACGTAGCTCGGAAAGGACGCGGGTATGAGCCTTGTGTTCTGTATCTGTTGGACAGATAGTTGTTTCAGCTTCTTGAGTCTGTTGTCAATATGTGCGTCGCCTTTGTCGACGTTCAGCATTCCGGTTACACTTTACGGGTTGTTGGGAACCCCTGGTAACCTGAAGCTGAGGAAGAGAAAGGGCGTGGTCAGGTTGACATTCAACAACGTTGGCTTCGAGAGTCTCGTGGGAGACGTTGACGCGGGCCTTACGTGTGATGCGGCCAGCAATGATGCTTTTTGCGCAGGCCATCTTCGAAGAAGTCTCTGAAGAGATTAAGAGCATATCTCCGATGAGACCTTGAGCTACTTCCACACCCTAGGGCTCTTGGACCCAGAAGAGAGGAACTCTTCATAGTTTGCCTGGTCGAATTTCACGATAAGTGACTCGACCATTTTTCCCATGAAGATGACATCACCTTGCCCCACAACTTGCTCGTTAGTAGAGAAAGTAGTCTCCAGCGGAGTCGCCATCTCTTGTTTGCTTAGGAAAAATTGAGGAGAAGTTTAAGTAAAAATTTTTTGAATTAATGAAAGAATACAGCAATCTCAAAAATTTCGATTACAAAAGAGAGAAGATATTCAAGCTCAAATCTTCTCATTGTTTAATGTTGGGTTCTTCATGTGGCGGTGGAAAGTGAATATTATTTTCTGTTGACCGGTGAATGTCAGTATCTTCTGGGAATCTTCTCTTCGGACTATGGATGGAGTAGCACAGTTCTTGTCTAATGAAATCTCAAAGAGACTTGAGGCAAAAACAACTTGCACTCAGCAAGTTGTTAGAAGAGTTGGACTCTTTATCAGTATTTCTTAACTGAAAATTCTGATCAAAGTTCTGACCAAAAGAGGGAGTCGTCCCTTCAATAGCAAACTAAGCTATTTATAGGGGTTTTTTTAGAGGTAAAACTGTCCCCTGAAAAACGTCCATGATAGGGGTTAACTCCCCTCATTACATGGGCAGTAATTGACCTGATAATGAGGGCAGTTATAACTAATAACATAGGGCTTATCTGCAGTTGAAACGCAGGTTTCGAGCCTCATGTTTTGGCATTATAGTGTTGTTGGATGTCGACTTCGAACCCTACCAGACGCGGGCTTCGAGCTCTGTGTCTTGGCATTGCAGTGAAGCTGAGATGCGGGCTTTGACCCTTGCGTCTTGGTACTGCAGTGATGCTGAGGCGCAACCTTTAAGCTCTGCGTCTTGGTACTACAGTGATGCTGAGGCGCGGACTTCAAGCTCTGTGTCTTGACTATTACAGTGATGCTGAAACACGGGATTTGACCCTTATATTTTGGTACTGCACTGATGCTGAAACGCGGGCTTCGACCTTTGAGTTTTGGTACTACGTGAGTGACTATGATTAGCATCGCGTTTGGAGTATAGACTCTGCTTTCTGATGACTTGTCCTCGGTGATTTTTAAACAGTCTACATCGTTCAGCATTGTGTCCACGGTCGTTGTCCTTATTTGCATGCCATCTGTAACAGGATTTTGATCATTTATAATATACAATAAAAGTAGCGAAACTAGCAATAATCAGACTTAACAAATTAGATTAGCCCTGCGACCGTGAGAGTCCGCGTATATCATATCGTATAAAATACTATATTAATTACTCTGACCTAATTGAAGTAATTAATATCCTATCTACTGTGATGCAGCAACAGTCTCGAAAAAAGAGATGCACTAAAATTAATCTCGATAAATGAAAGATGTGCACTATATGAAATATAAATATATAGGAAAAATATTATATAAAAAGTTAATTTGTAGTTCACATAATAAACCTTTGAAAAATAAGAAAACTCTTTGGATTCTTACGCCAGAACTATCACAAATAAATATTTAATTTCTTTTTATCACTTCTTCGAAAACTCAACCGTCACCTATAACACTTATTATTACTATTCACGTTATTTCACAGTATTGGCCTTTTTATAGTGTTTATAACTAATATATTATCTCATATCTAAAAAAGATATTTGTGCTCTTCTTTTTCAATTTGATTTTTAATCTTCCTGAAATAATTCATTCTTGAATTATGCCTTCCCCATCTTCTTCCTCTGAACACTTAGATTTCAACTTCAATCATTCTCTCACCGGTCCTATTTCTACAGGGGATTCTAGTAAATCTGATAGCAGTTTGGATTTCACTCCTTTTGACTATCTCACTATATCAAATAATATTTTGTCTGATCCTCCTTTTCATGAGTATGATAAAGTTTTCATAGGGCCTAGTGAGAAGAAAATTATTCCTCTTCCACTTTACAAAGACATGCTTGATGAAAGCATGTCCTCTGATGCTGAAGGCACGCTTTTTTTAAGCATATCCTCTGCAGGTTCTTCTCGACACCGATCAGAAGAAGAACTTGATACAAAAGATCCATTCTGGGAATTTATCAATAAACCACAGTATCCTCAAATAGAGGAAGAAAGTGAAGAGGACAGCGAGCTGGCCGACGAGGGAGAAGATGAGGAAATAAATAATGAACAGGAAGACGAGGAGAATGAAGACAATGATTCTGCTTATGATGGTGATGACGACGAGGACTAGAATTTTCTGCTCTTCTGATATTCACTTTATTTTTGTCTTCTTTTAAGAGCTTTTAATGCTCTTTTTTGTAAGGTCTCTTTCTGACCATATTATGTTATAAATAATATATACTTCTATCTCAAAATGATTTTTTATATTTTTAATATAAATATGAAGTATTTTTCTTTCATGCATCGCAGTAATTACGAGACTTCTAAGTGGTTTTCTTAATATTTCTACAATGGTCGTTGACCTCACATATTGTACGCAAAAATTTGTTATCATACGATAAGAAATATAATAATTTACTAAAAAAAATATATAAGTATTTTATTAAGAAGTTAAATATGGTTG
Organism: Agave tequilana; assembly: GCA_038442645.1. Lineage (NCBI taxonomy): Eukaryota > Viridiplantae > Streptophyta > Magnoliopsida > Asparagales > Asparagaceae > Agave > Agave tequilana. The sequence goes on from JAVJIF010022838.1 coordinate 29,193, forward strand.
CACTCTATGAATATAAAATATAGTTATTATCTACGACCATGATCGCGGTACTCAAATAATAATTACTCTTAACTAATAGAACTGCGAATCTGAATATATAGTTATTATTTTTGTATCTCAACTACGACCATGGTCGCAGTACTCAGATAATAAATATTCTCAACTAATAAAACTACGAATCTAAATATATAGTTATTATATTTGCATATCAATTGCGATCATAGTCGCAGTACTCAGATAATAATTACTCTTAACTAATATAACTGTGAATTTAAATATATAGTTATTATTTTTACGTCTCAACTGCGACCATGGTCGCAGTACTCAGATAATATTTATTCTCAACTAATAGAACTACGAATCTAAATATATAGTTATTATTTTTACATCTCAACTGCGATCATGGTAGCAGTACTCAAATAATAAATACTCTTAACTAATAGAATTGTGATTATGGTCGCAGTATATAATTAACTATATTTATACATGAAACTGCGATCAAGGTCGCCGTTCTGACAACAAAAGTTTGATCTTTGTGCATTCAATCAAGTTAAAAACAGCAACCATCGTCATAGTCCAAAGACTATATAAACAGATAGTACTACGATCATGATCGCAATCCTCTCAAATCAGTATATTTCACTATATATTACAAATAAGAAATATGCGACTACGGCCACAGTGTGTAACACAAATACAAAGTTCTTCTCATACGTGAAAAAGTGACAAACAGCCACAGTGAAGAACAAATATATGAAATCATAAGTAAACTGCGACTATAGTTGCAGTCCTTATTCACCGTTATTACATTTAACCTAGAAAAAATCATCCACAAACATGCTATCGTTAAACACTACGATTCTAGTCACAGTCCTTATTCGCATGCAATAAGTAAAAATAATTTTGATTATTTATATGTGGCATGTGAATAAGTAAACTGCGATTATGTTCGCAATCAGTAAAATCCTTACAAATCATATTATATATTTCTGCAAAAAGTTAAATTGTTTATATATAAATTAAGCACAAAAAATTGACATATTTATGAATTCCACATGATACAATCCTATATATAATTGTAGACTGCGTCAAAGGTTGCTTTTAAAACTATTGAAAAATTATTTATTAACACTAAGAGCTTAGTCGTACTCCTGAAATTATTGATATCCGCCTATTAAAATTTAATAAAGAAGTACCCAAAATTGTTTCCTTATTTCATGAAGTTGCACTTGAAGATACCATATTCATATTCAGTTGGTCGTAGTTTAAAAGATAACTATGACAATATTAAATAAGGTCACAAATATAAAAAAAAATTAATGAATTATACAAATCCACAATCTTTTATCACAGGGAGATTTAGTAATTTCAATTGTTCTAATAGGTGAGCCGTCCTTATTAGTGTGGCTAATAATGTGCACGTCACCACAGACTGAGAGGGACTCTCAGCTGTCGATTGATATACATTTTTTGTATCTATGTGTATGTACGTGTGTGTGTGTGTTGGGGGGGAGGGGTGGGGATCATGTGAGATTATATCTTAAAAGTTTGCTAGATGTACTAGTAGTAGTTAAATAACTCATTTTAAGGCATTGATATGAGCAAAACTGAAGGGCAAAATGGAGTTATAAAAACTTAAAAATAACATGATAGATTGTGCATATTGTAGTCAAGTTTACAATTTTTTTGTGAATATTTTGTAAAAAAGTGTTTACATAAGACTTAGATTATTACTTTCATGCTCACCTCCCTATATATATATATATATATATATATATATATATATATATATATATATATATATATATATATATATATATATATATATATGAGAAAAATGTATATCAGCCTGTAGCTGAGAAACTCTGTCAGCCTGCGGTGACGTGGCTCAAGATTTGTCATCCCACTAACTTGCGGCCCGCTTATAGGAAGAAGTTAAATTACTAGATACCCCTTATGAAAAGCTACTCTGTCGGTAAAAGACAGTGGATATGTATAGTTTATTATATTTTTATATTTTATGACGTTATTCATTTTTGTGACAATTATCTTGTATAACTACGGCCAAACTGCCAACATTTTTTTATTAAATCACGAAACTAATTTGAATGCTTCTTTAATTTTTTTTATCTAATTTGATATTTAATGATTTTTAATATAGTCGCAGTTTACTTTTTTCGCATGTAATGTATAATGCGATCAAGGACCCGACTATGGTCGCAGTACTTAACGAGAGCGATAGTATAATCGCAGTTTACGTATTATTTTATATTTTTTATTCTTCATTTCTGACTGTTGTCTGATCCTCCTATGAACTATTAAATTGGTTTTTACATATAGTATGCGATCATGGACCGCGACTATAGTCGCACTACCGCGACTATGGTCGCAGTACTTAACGAGAGCGATAGTATAATCACAGTTTACGTATTATTTTATATTTTTTATTCTTCATTTCTGACTGTTGTCTGATCCTCCTATGAACTATTAAATTGGTTTTTACATATAGTATGCGATCATGGACCGCGACTATGGTCGCACTACCGCGACTATGGTCGCAGTACTTAACAAGAGCGATAGTATAATCGCAGTTTACGTATTATTTTATATTTTTTGTTCTTCATTTCTGACTATTGTCTGATCCTCCTATGAACTATTAAATTGGTTGGACTGCGACTATGGTCGCAGTACTCTTGACTGCATTTTTCTTGATGATTTTTTTTGCTAAGTTAAATGTAATAACGGTGAATAAGTATTGATTCTATAGTCGCAGTTTACGTATGTTTTTATATGTTTTGCTTATAAAGTATGAATTATTTTTATTTATTGCATGCGCAGTAGCACTGCGACTATGGTCGCAGTGTTTAAGAACAGCAGTCGCAGTTTGATATGTAATTAAAAGAGCTTATAAGTTAATATAGTGAGAAAGAGACCTTACAAAAAAAGAGAATTAAAAGCTTTTAAAAGAAGACAAAATAAGGTTGAATATCAGAAGATCAGGAAATCCTAATCCTCGTCATTATCACCATCATAAGCAGATTCGTCGTCTTCATTCTTCTGCTCTTCCTGTTCATCACTTATTTCCTCATCATCTTCCTGTTTTTGAGGTTTTTTGTTTCACCGATAAACTCCCAGAATGGATCGTCTCTATCAAGCTCTTCGTCTGACCCGTTGCGAAAAAGCGAGCTTACAGCATCAGAGGACATGCTTTCATCAAGCATGTCTCCGTCAAGTGGCAGAGGAATAATGTCTTCCTCACTAACCCACATGAAATCTTCATTATCCTCATGAATAGGAGGATCAGTTAATACATTATTTGATGTAGTGAGATAGTCAAAAGGAGTGAAGTCCAGACTGGTATGAGATTCACTAGAATATCCTGAAGAAAAAGGACCGGTGGGGGAACGATTGAAGTTGAAATCTAAGTGTTCAGAGGAAGAAGATGGGGAAGACATGATTCAAGAATGAATTGTTTTTTGGAAGTTTTTGAAATCAAATTGAAAAGGAAGAGCAAAAATATAATTTTTAGGTATGAGATAATATATTAGTTACAAGCATTATATAAAGGTCAATATTGTGGAAGAACATGAATAGTAATAATAATTGTTACAGGTGAGGGTTGAGTATGGTAGGAAGTGGTAAAAAAAATTAAATATTTAATTGAAGATTTATTGTGGGAGAATCCGAAGAGTTTCTTTTTGCCAGAGGTTTAATACTTGAAGTACAAATTAACTTTTTATAGAATTGTTTGCCTATATCTTTAGATTACGTATGGTGCACATCTTTCCTTTATCGATATTAACATTATTGCATCTCTTTTTTCTAGACTGTTGTTGTATCACGGTAGAAAGAATATTAATTACTTTCATTTAATTCAGTGTAATTAATATAGTATTTTTTATAAGATGTGATGTACGCGAACTGATATCAGGGTCGCATGGCTAATCTACTTTTTAAAAATATAAAAAATCTTTTACATAAGGCATGCGAAAGAAGATTGCGACTTTGGTCGCAGTACTGAAGGAGGTCGCATTGCTGTACGATAGAATGCGACTAGGGTCGCAGACGTTATATAAAAAAGTTTTGTTATACTATGACTGCGACTAGTGACTGCGACTGTGTCGCAGTTGTCATATAAAATTGAAAGTTATATTGTATTAAGTCTGCGATCATGACATGTTTTTTAAATTTTCAATGCTTCTGCTTATTTTACATTATGTTGATCCAAATTTTTTTAATTATATTTTTCGATGTAGTAAAATTAAGAATTTTATAACTGTAGATATATTCAACTGAAATTTTGTTTGTTGATGACTTTATTCCAGTTTAGAATTAAAAAAGGGGTATTTTTGTCAATTTGTTTCACGATTGTTTAGGCGGGATCTTTTTTGATTTTTTTGGCGCCTACACTCTGCGGCCGATATGTGGCATATATTCAGCCACGTCCCGCCGGCTGAGAAACTCTCTCAGCCTGTCGGCTGAGGTACAGTAACCCCTACACACACACACACACACACACACACACACACACTATAATTGAATTTTCTTCTTCTCGTTGTGTGTGGCGTGTTTAAGATTCCTGGTTGTTAGCCTTTTGAGCGGAAAACAATGAGATCGACGTGGGTAGGAATAAAAAATTTCTCATCACTTATATGTGTCCATAACACTAATTTCTTTTATAAATTCATTGACTATGTCTCTAGATTCTCATTGTGAGAGAAAAAAGAACCAAAAGAAATGAAAAGAAAAGAAGAGAAAAAAAATACTCAACTTGTAGAGGTCTTGAGTTGAGTGGAGTTTAAATCCAGTTATTTGAAGCAAACCTAATACATCCTCTAGTAACCGCCAGAGGGATTTGGTTCATGTACCTTTGACTCTCATACATATATTATAAGAGGGTCAATCTCACATTGATACATGAATAAAATATAAGTTTCAAAAAAGTAAAATTTTGAAGTTTTTAAATCTTTCTTAATATTATAAGAAGTTAATCTTACATTCTAATAAAAAATTGATTCTTTTATAATTAGTTAATCTAAAATTATTACCCCCCTCTTCTTACCAAGCAAATCTCTTTGTCTCTCTCACTGTCTTTCTCTCTCTAGAAATGGGACCCCACACTGTTACTCCCATGGCCTGTGACCAAGGACAGCGACGACGGAAGCCTCGTAATTCTCACCAACCTCCGTACTATTTCTCTTCTTCTCTCTCGCCCCCTCCAGACCCTCGCATCCCAAAAATCCCCCCTTTCTTCAAATTTCCAATCTCTTTCCCCTCTGTTTTCCCAATCATTTACTCATTTTCCCTTGATGGGTAACGGTAATTCCCCTGGCTGAGCAACCTCGTACTCTCAAAATCTCACCTTTCTTAGTTATTATTTACTGATTTGGATTCATTTCTGAGTTTTTCTTTACCTTTCTGGGCTTGCTTTCAAAATGGGTATTCAAGAGTCAAAATGGGAATTCATTTCTTAGTTCCTATTTACTGACTTGGATTCATTTCATGGTATTAACTTGCGTGTTGGAACAAAAGTCGAAATCTTTCTTGGGTATGACCTTCCAGTTTGTGTGAGCCCTTTTCTCCTCGCTTCTGTTTGATGGTGTGATGAGTTTAACTGCCTCTTTGTGAAAGGCCTTTCTAGATCTCTGCTTTGTTCTCCTCAGGTGTCATTACCTGCTCCCAGGTTGGTTTTTTTTTTTTTGCCCTTCTTTTTGCAACTTGACTTTATTAGCATTGAAATTGTTTATTACAGTTGCAGTTCTTTATAATCTTGTTTCTCTTATATCCGTGATTCTTGGAGGCTCATATGCTCTTCTTGGTTCCATATTTAGATCCAACCCTGATGATGTGTAGAGCTGCCCATCTGAATTTGTTTCAACGTTTGTGCTTCTAAGATCCAGGTTTGATCTTGCCCTTTGGAGGGTTTGAGTGAATCATATCACTAGTTCTTGAATCTTGAATATTGGAGTGAAACTCATCTTTCAGTTGAACAGCATAGTCTTGATATTGGTGCTTGAATTCATGTCTCAAGATCAAATTTCGATCACAGAGTGAATCTCAAATCTCATTATCTTGATACCCAACCCAATGAGGCAATTTAGTTTTTCTCCAGTGATTGCAATTACGGGGCTCATCACTGTTGTGGTGATCTTAGGAGCTCTCTCTATATCATTTATTGATGTCAATATATGGGGCAGAGACCAAGAGTTTGAAGTGATGCCCAGAGCTCCATCTAAGGGGCCGGGCAAGCCCCCAATTTTCGCGTATTGGATTTCGGGCACTGGAGGTGAGAGTCAGAAGATTTTGAGGCTTTTGAAGGCAGTCTACCACCCTAGGAATCGATATCTCTTGCACCTAGATGCTGGTTCTACTACTTCTGAGAGGATTGAGCTGGCTCGCGCGGTTCAATCAGAAAGAGTCTTCAAAGCTTTTGGCAATGTTGATGTCATTGGGAAGACTTATGCAGTCGATCGAACTGCGGCCTCGGCAGTGGCTGCGGTGCTCCATGGGGCTGCGGTGCTGCTCAAGATTTGCCGAGATTGGGATTGGTTCATCACATTGAGTGCTGCAGATTATCCACTCGTGACGCAGGATGGTAAGGGTTTGTTCTTTGAATGTACTAGTTGTGCGGTTAAGCTATTGGTTCTAATTCTATGCTCAACTTCTATTGATCTTGAGAATAGAGTCTCTCTCTTTTTCTTCTTAATGACACCAAGATGGTGATAAAATTGAACTCTTGCTCAATTTGCAATAGCTACATACAAAAGGGATAAATCCAATACCTCTAGAAAATTAGATATCATTGTTTCATTTGCAACTGACTTGTGAGAATAACCATACTGTGGTGCTCCCTTTGATGACTATTAAGGTTCTTGAATGTGTGAACCTTTTTTTGGCTAATGCAGGTGAAGATTTTATATAATAATGATTATTGTCATCACTTTTAAGATATTTCCTTGAAAATAGGGGTTGTCTATTTTAGAGATGTAGCCTTTTTTGTTTCTATTTTAGATAAATAGTGACAGATAAGCCATGCCATTTTTAGAAAGAATTTAATGAAACATTCTCTGAAATGGAGGGCTAGAAACAACTATTCATAATTTGAGCCTCAAAGGAAAGGAAAGGCTAAAGTCTAAGACAACAATCACAATGGTCGAGACAAAAATAAGTAGGTCAACTAGAAAATCCAACCTTGCAGTGCCAGCTAGTTGAATGTTTTCCACTTGGATGCAACTTTATACATCTGGTGGTCGACCTGACAGTGAACCTTGTAAAAATTATAGTGGCAAATTTGACTGCCATTTGGTGGTAGGGAGGTTCATTTGAACATCGGGCAATCCTCCAACCTACTCCTAGGCTAAAAAACAATCAAGAAAGCAACAGAAGAAGATAAATGGAAGCTGAGAAGAAAAATATTCGTCTTTGGAGGTTTCTTTAATGTATGATATGAGATTTTGGAAGTATATAGATTGATCTATATGACGTTTTGTTTTTCTTAGAAAGCTTCTATCAATTTCCTATGCAGAGTCTAGGACAATTTTCCTTAAGAAATCTGTTTATGCATGCTAGTAACCGCAAAGGATTAGATATATTAAGACATCTTTCAGACCATAACCGATGAAGAACAATCTTGTTGATGTCAGCCATTAGGTAAGGGAGAGATTTGATTGATCTTTATTTATATTTTAGACTCGTAGCAATTGGCAAATTACTGGAGTTATTCAATTGAGAGTACAAGCTTGTGTCCAAATATTTTGCTTGTACTTTGTTTCTAGTACTTACAAAGGTAGAAACTTGTTTCTTTGCAGATCTGCTACATGTTTTCACTTCTGTGCCGAGGGATCTAAACTTCATTGATCACACAAGTGACCTTGGATGGAAAGAGTGAGGGCCTCTCTTTGTTTACGAGTTCTTTTACAAATAAATTGTAATCATATTTACTCATTCAGCCAAATTTTGCTAATGCAGATTTGGAAGATTTGATAAAATTGTTGTAGATCCGAGCCTTTATATGGAAAAAAATACCCATTTCTTCTTCGGTACAGAAACAAGAACAATTCCAGATGCTTTCAGGCTATTCACAGGTCCGTCTTCATATGTAAGAATTTTGTTCCAATCACATTATATCCATTCTGTATTCATTAATTTGCTAAAAAAAAAAAAGGATATAAAAGAGAGAGAAGTTTCACCTTATTCAAATATTAATTTTGTTAAAGGTTCTTCTGTAGTAAAATGCTTTAAAAAAATGAAATAGCTCTTCACTTTGTTAAATAGAAACATTATCTGTCTACTCCTAAACCGAAATATATAAAAAAAAAAAAAAAACAAACAAACAAAAAGACAGACTTAAAAATTAACATCCGAATGGAAAATGCTCTCCCCTAAAATGTTAATGTAATTTTGATTTCTTTCAAACTACCAGCCTGTGTTCTACATTAGTCTCCACATTTCCCTCAAATTTTAGAGCTCCTCTTTCTTCAAATTACAATCAAATGCTAAACTTACACGTCTTATGCTTAATAGCATGCATATTAAGAAAAGAGGTGCCTGTTTCAGTCTTCTTCTGTTATTAATTAAAAAAAATTTATTCAATTTACCCTCCCTCTTTTCTGGCTTACTGAGTCTTAAGCTTCCATTTGTCTTTCGAAAAACCTGAAACAGGTTCTCCCTGGGTGATCCTTACCAGATCATTCCTTGAGCACGCTGTTTTCGGCTGGGATAATCTCCCCCGTATACTACTAATGTACTTCTCGAATGTGCCCTACTCAATTGAAGCCTACTTCCAGACCCTTATCTGCAACACGCCCCAGTTTCAGAACACCACTGTCAACGGTGACCTGCGATACTTTTTGTGGGAAGATCCTCCGAAGCTAGAACCAATCTTCCTGAACCAATCGCATTACAAGCCAATGGTAAATAGCAGAGCAGCATTTGCTAGACGATTTGCAGAGGGCGATGCGGTGCTTCAGAGTCTAGACGAGAAAGTACTGAGACGGCCTCCAAACGGAGTGGCTCGTGGGAGGTGGTGTTCGGGCTTAATCGGAAGCGAGGGCGATCCGTGCTCGAGTTGGGGGGACGTTGATGAAGTTGCGCCCGGCAAATGGGGTAAGAGGTTGAAGAAGCTGGTGTTGGAGATGGTTTCAGAGGAGAGGCTACATCTGAACCAATGCAAATTTCAAGTTAAAGAGTGAGGCCATATGAGGAAGTTATAGCAAGAATTACCTTTTTGTTTTGATTCTGACAGGGTTATATACTTGGATCAGCAGGGGATATATACTGATATGGCTTAGTATTGTTTGTATAGAGAGAGACGATACATACAAGAGAAGTTGGAAGTTTTTGTGTTGGAATGTATGAGTATATTACATAAAGCTCAACTACTTTTCTTTCTTTTTCCTCACATGATGAAGAATGAAGAATGATTCAAACAGAGAGAAGCAAGACAGTTAAAGCGAGGTCTCGCTTGAGGTTTATATTGATTATTATTTTGCTCCTATGTTAAAATGTTAAATTTATTAGTAGTAAATAATATTTGTAGAGTTGATGGCATGTTGCCATTTGTTATCAAGTTAGTCATGGTCATACGCTTTGTGAAGACTTTGAAGTTAAAGAAGACAAATCCAAACTCAACTCTACCAAATCTCGATGATTATGTAGCAGCAAATGAGTCATCGATTTCTTGATAATTATCACAACAGCAAGCATGTTCATCGCAAGTCTTTTGGCTCGCTTTCAGAAAACCTAGGCTGAAATAAAAATTCATAGGGATTGTTTTTTGAAACTTTTCGCAGCCTTCAGATAAAAATACAGGGCCTGGTCATATTATGTTGATAAGTCGTAATCTTGCAAATTAACCACCGGACGATTTCTGTATCTTGGCAGAAAAATCTTGAAGTGGAGGATATTATCAAATAAGCAATAATCTTGAAGGATTTTTTTTTTTTTTTTTTTTTTTGTTAACTGAAAATTGTGAGTTAGCTTTTCAGGCGCCGGTAATTACTATTTTTAATTATTCTAAATAACGTAAGACATTTGAGATTATTCAATATGGAAACCTGTAATTATCATAGCACTAGACTGCTTTGTTAACAGTCAGAAATCTCGAATAGGAACATGATCGTATTTTGCATTTATTATTATTACATTCCTACATTTATCTTGCAATAATTCATGTTATTTACTCGTCTTACTCTCTGAATTGTGCAGGTAATTATAAATGGAGGGAGAGAGGATTATCCCAGATCTGGATCAGTTAAATCAGATTTTAAAGATTTATTCAGTTAGCTGAAGAATCAACGAAGATCAGATTGAATTCAGAAATCCAGAGGGAATTCTATCTGAAGAAATGAAGTATCTAAACGAAGGAGATCCACACACCGGAGCTGGCGCAACGGCCAGATCCTGGCCACGAAAATGCGGCCAAATCCGCATTTCCGCGACAGGATCAGATTGGGGTCGCATTTTCGCAACAGGATCAGATTGGTTAGGGGGCATTTGCTCCCCCTATCTTCGAACGATCTTCATTTCTCCTATAAATACTGCAATATTCAGAAGAAGATGGGCACCATTCTAGCAAAGAATTTAAATTAGATTTTTCGTTCTAGGTTTACCTTAGAATTTTGTTGTTTTAATATAATTTTCTGTTTTTATGTAAACTTAGATTAGAGAAGATATTCATAATAGAAGGAGAGGAAGAGTTGTATTGAGAGTGACACCAATGTAATCCTTTTTCTTTTCTTTGATTGTTTTTTAATCAAATCAAAAGTTTACTTTTTTTATTCTTCTTCTTGTTTCTTTTTATTTGATTACTATCCATATGATTCTTACAGCATCGGAATAGTCTTGCCATTGCGAATGCCACAACGATGAATTTCTCCTTAAAAGTTTGTATCATTTCGTGCTTGTTCCTCGTAGTCTTGATGATGCAATGTAAACAAGAATTGAATCCGATCTTATGAGTTATGCGTTGATCGCCTCCACTTCAAGATAAAACCATTGTTGAAGATCAAAGTAAGTGATCGGTCAAGAAGAGATAAGTATTATTTAGTTTTTCTTTCTTCATTTCTTAGTTTAGAAACATACTTTCCTTACTCTTTTCATTTCTCTCCTTTTAACTTAGTTCTTTCTTTTAATTAGTTTTTCCTTTTTTCTGAAAACACCAACATCTTCATCTTCTTCTAACTTAACTCTTTCCCTTTCTTTTCTCTTTAAAAGCTGAGAAGAAATATTTTAACTGGTTCTAGTAAAACTAAGAATGATTACCTAAACGCTTCCATCGTAATCCCTCCTTGTGAATCACGACCCGCATAACCACTTGTTATAACGACAGTATTGAGCAACCTAGCATGTTCTTAATCTTCAATTCTAAACTTTACTTTTCTGTGCAAGTTCAGCCTCAGTCAGAACACAATCTAATAGAATACAGACTTACAGTCAATATATTGGAACAAGGTTGCAAGTATTTCATGCTCTTCTATACTTGCAGGATGCAAATCAATTACAAATGTCATTTCGGTTTACTGAAAAGTCAACTTTTCAAGAACATGTTCATCGGAAAGGTGCGAGAAAAGAAGCAAAAAGAAAAAAAAGAAAATACTAATGTAGCATTTTATACCAAGATCAACGAGACACGCATTACCTAAATACCTATGTTGCTTGTGTTGACAGACTAAGCTAACATGAAAATATTACAATTTCGCAAACTATATATATAGGTTAAAAAAAAAAAATACAATAATAATGTACAAAGGTGTATTGGCACATTCTTCGCAAGCTCGTTTTAGCTGTGTCGGGTAATTTGCTTTCATGATCTGTGGTGTGCTTTTATTTGAATGTAACCAAAGAGAGCTGAGCTGAGATTTACCTTGTGGAGGAAAAAAAAAATAACCATGAGATTAAATCACAGCTGCCTGTTGCATGGTCGAACAATTGTGTTATGAGAACTCATTGCAACTTGGAATTTCTTTGAGGAAGAACCAAATTATGTACTGATAATCTGTGAGCTCCATCGTTGACAGACAAGGAGCTATAAGTAGCTGCAAACCCTGAAAGATGCCAATTGCTATCATGTTGAGAGAGAGAGATTACCAAGCAAATACCAAGGTGTTGAATATACTGTATTGTGTTTGCATCGGATGAGAATTTTTTTTTTTCATATCACACGATGTATAGGAATATGGGATCAATATCAGATGTCCACATTGAAAATTGTGTGTGTGTGTGTGTATTGATAAGTTAACAATGGTTATAATGTTATAAATGACATATATGCCATAACATGAATGAAAAAGCATTCAAAATAAAATAAATTAGCGCTATGCAGTAAAATAAAATAAATTATAAATTTGCAAAGACATATTCAAGTAAAATTTAAATCAACTAATTACTTATATAGCACGATAAGCATGATAAGGTTATTACTTGAATTCAATAAATGAAAGAAATATTAAAAGATGAAATTGTAAATGGAATAGGACAGCGAGCGCGATCTAAGGATGAATGGGTGAGGATTAATTTGGCCTTTTAAGATAAGGTATGGGTAGTGAAATTAAACCCAAACATGTTTTGTTAAGTGAAAATACAATAAAACTAGGGTCAATGTATCGGCCGATATTGGTTCCAAACATATGACTTGTCTAAACTATAGAGACTAAAAGCCAATATATCGGCCGATATTTGGAACACTGCTAAATACCAAACTGCATTTGATAAGAACACTTGGAAACATAAAAATTTGTCTACCAAACATGCCAGACTTCCTCATTGGTTATGTAAATTAAAAGCTCATGCAGCCAAAAACAGCCCCAGATCATCATCACACCAGGAAGAATAAAGACTAAGAGGAAAGGTGACAAGATTGTGGCAGAAAAGTGTTTTGCCCCAGGAGGCAGATATAAGCAAGAGATCAAGGATTACACGTCTGCCTGATGTCCATCCACATCAAACACTCCCATCAAATATTAAAAAAATAATAAATTAATTAAAAATAAAAAAAATCAATCCCAAATTTAAGAACCACAATAGCATGCATTCAACAAATAGCATAAAGGAAGTGAGGAAATGAAGCAAGTTCTCTGAATTATGTACTAATGAGAACTTTTGGCTGAAATAGCAAAAATGCAGGGAAATGAGCTGAAATGCAAAAAAAGAATGGACAAGTAAAAATCCAGCCACATTGCAAAACCAAAGCCCAGCCTCTGAAGAGATCCTTGTGTGTGTGTGTGTGTGTGTGTGTGTGTGTGTGTGTGTGTGTGTGTGAGAGTGTGTGTGTGTGTGAGAGAGAGAGAGAGAGAGAGAGAGAGAGAGAGAGAGAGAGTTGTTCTTGCCATGTGGTGAAGTATAGAGGGAAAGAGAATTCTCAGGATGCACTGCACTAGGAATCACATCATCTTAAAATAATGGAAGAGCTATTCTCTTCATCTTCCTTGGTTGAGAGAGAAGTTTCTTGTTCGGGATTTGGACTTGCAGGCTGCGGTTGGAATTTACCAGAAGAAAATAGTGAACAGTAACTAATCTGGTGCATAGTTAATGGCAAATAAGTTTGGTTCCATGGGTTTCTATTGAGCAGCTCAGTCAAAAGGGTCATTCTGGAACCAAATTAGTTTATTAAATAGGTTCGTCGGGTTCTCCTGCTAATACCTCAATTAAATTAAGTAAAATACAAACCTAATGAAATTTGGTCAATTTCACTTGTGAGGGCAGAATTGCCATCACAAATAACTGTAGTTAAGATGTACTAGATTGGCCATGAATAATTATCTATCAATAAATAGAGATAGTTTTGAAACTGCAAAGGAACTTTCATTAATTTATTCCACCAAAAAGAAACCTTTGTGATCCCAAATGTACCATAAGTTGGGTGTCTGGTTTTGAGCTTTGTTGAAGATGAGGTTTTATGTCACTGGAAAATTACAATGTACATTAATTTCACATCAACTCAAATTTTTGATGTAAACAACAAATTTGGATATCATTGAACATTTGGCTTTCACTGGGTAATACAAAATATGCATCAAGCTAAGTCACACGGCTCATTAACAAAGCCACACTAATATTATGATTGAAACATATGCCACAGATGACACTAAGATAAATTGAATATCCGAATTAACATCAGCTTCAAAGCAATATTGCAAGATAAACATGGTGTTAGATGAGTGGCTTATAATCAACCATATAGAAACTACAAAATTCTTCTAGTGATGATGAATAGGATTGTCTAAGACAATTTATGCATTGACAACTACTAAAGAATGATGAAAAGAACAGTGAAAGCATTCATAACTTACTGGAGAACTGTCTCAAATAATACTAGCAAGCAAAGCATGCAATAGAATCCAATATATGATTACACCAAGTCGCAAACTTGGTTGCCTCATTAGCAGTCTTTCAGCTGATACCCTGGTAAATAAACAAAAAGTAATAAGCTATTGAGAGAAGACTCATGAAAGTCATCTTTACAAGTTATAGAATTATGGAATTATGCTTACCATATTCCATCAATTCTGTCTGATATAGGTCGAGTAACTCTTGGAACCAGACGAGACATAGTAAGTGATTTGAGGCCATGAGCTATAGAAGGGCAAGACAAAAAATCCAAATTTAGTGATTATTTCACTAAAAACAAGCATAAGGTTGGGTGCCAGCATGAAGAAGATAGTAGAAATAAGCTTACCTTTGTCATCATCCTCATCATCCAATACATTGGCATCCTTTTCCGTATCTATAGCTATAGCAATTTGATCATTGCTGACTTTGCGTCCACTGCATATATGTGTCACAGCTGGAGCAGAGGATACTTTGTTTCTCTGTACCTGAAAAAGAGCATCCACCAGTCACCAAAAAGGTCAGATCAAGTTCAATGAAAATGCATTTAACAACTGCACAGACAGCTTGTTTTCCTTAGCTCAGTTTTTCCTCCCTTTGATAAATGTTTTTAGAATAAAGAAATGTTCCTCACACATATAGAACAAAACATTATACTAGGTTGCGAATATTTTGAAATGAAACAATTGATTTACTTTTGATGAAATATCAAGGATCATTCATGTAAGAGTTACTTCTTAGAGACTTGTGATATGATGTCATAACTTCAATAAAAATATGAAGAGTACCAATACCTTTTTCAACAAATACACCTACACTACGAAAACAAATATGGTCTGCATATTTATCTCACCCACAGATCAAAACCTTAAAAGCAGTTATGAACCATCAACATTCAAGCAACTACTTAAAAAAGATATTAAACATAAGCAAACAAAATTAACCTTGACAAAATCTGGAGTTTGTTAGTGTAAGTTGATGTCGGCTTACCATCTGTTCAATCTCTACATGCCCAGGAGATTTTGAACTGGATGGCTGAACCGAATCTCTCTCGCCTTGAAATAGCTCTCTCTGAATCTCCTTGTCATGCAAAGTTTCAAGATCTTCAGTTTTACGTTGCAGTTCCTCCACTCTACCACTTCCGATTTGCAGCAAGGCATCTTTACTTTGAGCTGTTACCCTTAAAGCTTCTAATTCATTCATAAAGGATACTAATTTTTTGTCCAAGATGTTAGCGTATACATGAATCTGACTGCAGTTCTGATCATTGGTGATTTCAGGTTCCCCAAAACGTGAAACCATTGTTTCCATCCATATTAACAGTTCATTTATCTCAGACACATACTTCTTGTTAGTCTCCTGTGAGGCCAGGTCATTAGTGGTGCATCTAGTTACTTCTTGACGCAAGAATGAGATCACTGAATCCCTCTCTTGTAATTGAGATTCAAGGCTTTCTCTCTCTGCAAGAAGCCTCTCTGACAGATTGTGCAACTCATCAAACTTGGTGACAGTTGTTGAAAGCTTTGACAAGGCCTTTGCCATAGAAGATTCAAGATTCTCCAATGCTAGCATCTTTTCTTGAACTATATCCTCCAGTTCCTTGTTTCTGTTCTCCGCGACTTCTATCTTCAACTCTTCTTCATCAAGTGCTTGCATGAGGCCATATTTGAGGCCATCAATTTCTGCAAGGAAACAAATTTACAAGTAGACATCAGAAGGAATACACATGCCCTCATAATATTGTACAAGTAGAAGTAGCTACAACATTAGAAGTGAGAAACAGAATTAAAATCAAGATATCTCAAAATAAATAACCTTGGTCTTTAGCTGCTAGTGAATCAGTTAAACATTTGACTGTGTCTTGCAACTCTTGAGATGAAGCCTCACAATCTTTTAGCTTGCTGATTTTCAACTCTAGTAATTGCTTATCGTTCTCCATCTCAGCTAACTTCTTCTCCAAATTGAAAACTTGTGCCCTTGCAGAATTAAGATCAGTCAAAGATCTCTTTGCAAGGACACCTTCCTACCATCACCTCGAAATGTGGGAGTGCCTTGCAAAGGTACTAGCACCATTGCCTAAAAAGACTAAGTTGGGAGTAAGAACTATGGACTGTATATTCATACGCTATACCTTGAATAGTAGTGCCTATAGATTTCTGGTTCATAAAACAGAAATATCAGATATTCATGTAAACATGATTATTGAATTTAGAGATGTGTTCTTTGAAGACATCTTTCCATATAAATGGGAAACAGAAAAGACTTCTGGGAAAAGAACACATGAGACGGCGTTTAAAAACGAAATCCCCAAGGAACCGATTGTTAATGCAAAAATTGAACCAAGAAGAGGTCAAGAATCTCAAATCTTTTTCTCCAGATTTCATAGCATATGCTATTGAAAGCGAGCCTCAAACATTTAAAGAGATTATGTCTACCCCAGAAGCACAAATGTGAAAGGAAGCTATAAATAACGAAATAGAATCCATACTAAGTAATCATATTTGGGCATTGACAAACTTACCTCCTGACAGTAAACCAATTGGGAGTAAGTGAATTTTCAAAAGAAAATTAAAACCCGATGGATCTATCGATAAGTACAAAGTTAGATTAGTAGCCAAATGTTATCGATAAAAGAAATGACTTGACTACTTTGATACTTATTCACCAGTAATAAGAATAACCTCCATTCGGATGTTAATTGCAATTGCAGTATTGTATAACTTAGATATCCATCAAATGGATGTCAAGATTGCATTCTTAAACGATGAATTAAATGAAGAAATATATATGAAGCAACCTGAAGGATTTATAGTTAAGGGCCAAGAACACAAAGTGTGTAAATTAGTAAAATCCTTATACGGTCTAAAGCAGGCTCCAAAATAATGGCATGAGAAATTCGATAGTGTCATGATCAAAGATGGATTCACTATCAATGAAGTGTTTACACTAAAACAGCTGGAAATACATGTATCATTGTTTGTCTTTATGTAAATGACATGTTGATACTTGGAACTAATATTGAAATTATTAAGTCCACTAAAGAATGTTATCCAACAATTTTGACATGAAGGATCTGAGGGTTACTGATATAATTTTAAGAATTAAAATCAGAAGAATACCAGATGGAATCAGTCTATCTCAATCTCACTACATGGATAAAATGATAGAAAGATTAAAGGATCATGGGATAAAAGAGAATACAAACCTTTTCTCCCATACATCCACCTTCGTAAAAATACAGGAACTGGAGTATGTCAGTTGGAGTATTCTCAAATTATCGAAAGTCTAATGTATTTAATGAATTGCACTAGACCCGATATTGCTTACGCCATAAGCAAGTTAAGCAGATACACTAGTAACCCTAGTGATGATCATTGTACTGCTCTACTACGAGTATTAGGTTACGTATCACATACCAAGGAATATATCTTGAGATATGGACAGTATCCACCTGTACTTTAATGATACAGTGATGCTAATTGGATTACAGATTTTGAGAAATAAAAATCAACTAGCGGGTACGTATTTACTCTAGGAGGAGTAGCAGTATCTTGAAAATCTTCCAAACAAACATGCATTGCCCGTTCCACTATGGAATCAGAATTCATATCCTTAGACAAAGCCGGAGAAGAAGCAGAATGGCTTCGACAATTGTTGAAAGATATATCATTATGGCAAAAGCCAGTGCCATACGCATACACTTCGATAATTAAGAAGTTATATCTAGGACACAAAATTTATATATAACGATACTAGACATATTCGTCGAAGACATAATACCGTTAAGCAGTTGCTCTCAAATGGAATTATCTCTATTGACTTTGTCTCGTCAAAAAATAATTTAGCAAATCCGCTTACCAAAGGTTTAAGTGGAGAGCGTATAAACTGTGCATCGAGGGGAATGGGTCTAAAAGCCTAACCTTACCGAGTCAGCTTAATGAAAATCTCACTTAGCGACCGGAGATCCACGGACTAAGTTCAAGAGGAAAAATTAGTTATGATTGACTCAGCAAGTAAGCACTTAGAAGCTTGACTCCAATCCATTCCTAAGGTGCACACAAATGCTTTCTATAAGTGGATTAAGGATAAGTTTAACTCTTTTAATGATGTCTATATCTTGTTATTAAACAAGTGGAGTATAGTAGACTACTCTTAATAGGACGATCACCTATGTGAGTATAGAGATGGGTCGGCTCTTTGGGAATTTCTATGGAGGTTGTTATTCCCTAAAGATACTCTCTGAAACTAAGAATGTCCAGGGCCAAAATGGATACAACCGAGATTCAAAGTTAATTTGAAAAGTTACTATGTGAAAGCTTGTTGACTTGGCTTACACTAACGACTAATAGTTCAAGATCTAGTTCACTGATTAGCCAGTAAGTCTGATAAAACTTTCGCTATGGAAGTTTCAAGACCTAGTTCACCTATCCTAATGCAGTTTCTTTTCTAAAGTACCTTTCAATATAGTCAGTCTCTTTGTGTGTCTATTCCTTGAATCTCCATTCATTGTGGGGGATTGTTGAGAAATATGAAGAATTAAATGTGAATCTTTGAGTTGAATTACGGCGAGATCCATTGATAGAATCAATTGGTTAATGGTTGGAGTGTGTTCTCCTTCCATTGGGGATGAACGTGGTATATTGACATGTTCAATTCCGACTTCAAATGAATAAGATATTCAAGTCTAAAGTTTGTCTAATTCAAAAGCCAAAAGGGGACTAAATGTAGCTAAAAGCATGTAGTCTCATATTGGTCATGGGATGGAAGTTTGAAGTGTTTAAATAAAGAAAAATGAGAACAAAGGGTGTGCCCTTTGGGTACTTGGAGTTTTCGCGCGCGATTAGGGGGAAACCATGCCCGCGCGCCCGCCGCCGCCGCCAGAGCCGGGCCGGGCTTGGGCTTGGGTTCCCTACCCGGTCCAGTTCTTTTTGAACCAGGTCTCACGGGTATGTGTTACAGCGGATCATACCAGCTCCGCCATCCGGATCCGAACGACTCAGCGCAACGGCTGACAGAAAACCGCCACGAACAGTTGGGCGGTTTATGTCTAAAATGAACCGTTGCAACGGTTCAGACCGAACCGTTGCAACCGTTCGGTCGGATTCGAACGGTTTTACCTCTCTCGGAGCGTTATAAATAGCGCTCATTTTCCCTCATTTCAGAACACACACAGAAACACAACATACAGAAAAGAAAAATAAGCTCCTTCCTCTGCATTCCGAAGTGGGACGTCTGCAACTCAGATTCAAAAGTGAATTCCAACATGAAGTGAGAATTCTGCAACTCGAATTCCGAAGTGACGCCCAACAGATTCTGAAGATTCATTCTAAAAGAAGACTCAGAAAATTCAACAGATTCTTTAAGAGAATTGTTGTCTGAATCTGTGACTTTCAAAGAAGAATATTCTTCTATCTCCATCCTTTCTCTACAGTGGGTGTTCCTCCAAAGTAAAGACAAATATTCTCCCTGAAATTTGTCTTGGTCCTGCTGCTTTTATAATCCTGTGAAGGTACTGGTTAACTACGGTTCGACCGTACGGTGATTTGGTGGTGCTATCCAAATACCGTGAAGGAGTGTTGTATCTTAGAAGAGCAACGTCCAGTAACCCGTTAGCACCGTAGCGGAGGACGTAATTATCTTAAGGAGATTCGCTATAAGCGTACCTCACTCCAAATACTATATAAGCGAATTAATTTTCTTTATACAGGGGTTATACTGATATTCAGTATATTGAGACTGACTTATACTAGTCTAATTGGTGTTTAACTAAGGAAGGTAATTGAAAAATGGTTCTGTAATTAAGGAACGTTCTATTGAACGGAAAACCTCCAACCTGATATTCACCGACCTGGCCAATTAGATCGGTGATATTGATTAGTCGTCAGATTGATCCTAGTAACTAACAAATCTGAGTCGTACGATTCCCATATCAAAACTAGTCCTTGACATGCTCCACATTAGCAACAAATTAATATTTGATATCCGTCATATCATAATTGCAATACCACCATCGTCATCCAAACCTTACGCTAGAAATGTTTGAAATAAAGAGGAAAGATGATAAGCTTTACCAATCGCTGCAGTGGATATAAAATGAACCACCACGGATGCACATTCCCATGATATTGGATTTGAGAAAAGGGAGTGGGAAGTTGATAGCTTGTATCATGGGAAGATTCGTAGATGCTCCATTTTGAACTAAAGCAAGCAAGTAAACAATTGCACTGTAAGATGTGCAGATCATTGGCTCAGCCAGGAATTTAACACTGCTTGAAGTGTACATGTCAGGTTGACAGCCAGTGGAAAATCTGTCAAGTTTTCAGTAGAGCCTTCTCCTTCTAGACGTGGAAACTCTCGGATGATGATGATACTGGTGATTAAAGCCATTAATTTTCAATAAAGAAGCACATTTCTAAAACAACAAACAGCAATACATTTTCCAACTCCTACCCAAGAAAAGTTGGAAGCAGCAGCATCAAATAAAGCCATGTTTATCATGTATAACCAACCACAAGCAAAATTCCTCGAAGAAATAACCAAAAGAAAGCAACTTTCAACAGAATGAAGAAGATGAGCAGGGTAAAAAGATAACTTTTATGTCACCAGTGCCACAGTTAAGAAAAGAAAGCTCACAAGCAGGGAGAAAACTAGCATTACTCAATACAACTGCAAAAAACCCAACGTAGCAACAGAGAGTGTCAGAAGAAATAAAACAATTCATAGTTTCATGTGATTGGAGAAAAAGGGAGAACCCATCAAAGGAATCAACCAATTGCAGGAAAAAAAAGTTCAGTGAGTAATTTTATCAAACACCTGGCAGTACTTAGCTAATTACATGAAAAATGAAAGAGACCCATGAAGAGAAAAGGCAAGGAGAATACTAGGGCTCACTGATTCAGGCTTGCGAGTAGTCGTGGCTACGATCTTGGTGGCATCTTTTAGAATGCCTGAGGCCACCACAGGGTCCACTGGGACGTTGGTGTTGAGATTCAACGTATTCAACGTGGGCACTGTCTCCTTTGTTATTGATTTGGTCTCAAATAACAGAGAAAGCTGAGAAAGTTGATAATAGCAGAAAAAAAGGGAGAAATTAAAAAAAAAATCTGTTTCTTTTATCCCCCCATAAAAGAAAGAACAGAAAAAAGGTGCACTTTGACAGATATGTGGCTGTCAAGAAATCTAAATATAAGATATTTGTACTTCTAGTGTCACACTAAATTTTCATTCTTTGAGAAGTATCTCCAATGTTAATAAGTACTAGAGTGCACCCTTTGTCCTTTACAACATAAACAATAGCTAAACTAAGACTCTTTATTTTGATAATAAGATATTATTTGTGCTTTTACTTCTAACTCAACTCTAATTGCTCATTTAATTCTAAAACACAAGAATTAGCAACAATGTACTATTGATTCAGATGATTTAATAAGACTAAAAACCAGATTAACTTGCATGTATTTGGGAAATTTTGGAACATGAAAATGACAAACTTAAAGATACAAAAGGTCAATAATACAAGTATTTTAAATCTTTTTGAATAAATTCAGTCCAGCCCAAAGGAAACTGATGATGCATCCACACACACAGATCTTTCAAGCCCAATTAACTCATATACTCAAAGAGAAGAGATTCTCAATAGAAGGCCATATTCCACATATCACCTCATCAAAGCATATCAAAGGTCCCTCCCTCTACTGATCACACATCATTGTACAAGAGAGCTTTCAAGCCTTTAACAAAAATAGGAATTAATAACAGAAAAAGGGAAGGGAAAAAGAGAGAGAGAGAGAGAATAAAAGGAGCTATACACCCAAGAAAAACAACACTCCCCCACCTTAAAACCCATCATACAAAAATCTTCACCTCAACCACCAATCATCTTCTCCCTGCATCAACACTATCACCAGCCAAGGTACAAAGCCTATACTAGATACAACTATACTAGACACGACAACTATACTGGTATGACATCGATCTTTGAAGTGTCTTCGCACCTCAACACAATCCCCTCAAGACTCACTGGGAGTATGCAATTGGACCACTGGCAACCGGCAGACAATGGCTCAGATGGAGGGACGATCATTAGAACATTGTCATTTCTTTGGACAACACCCATAACACTCACGGTGCTGCCTTCTTTGATGTACCTGAGGGCAGCGAATGTAGATAAAAGAACAAGTCACTAAATATTAATAACCGATCCAATCCAAAGCGTACAAACCTATATAACAATCGTCAGTAGAATCCTTGGTATTTACATTTATTATAAAGCTGTTTTAAACTAGTAAAGCTTCTAGAAAATCACAGTACTAACCATAGTTTGAGAGCACGGAAACATGAATGGTGTTATTTATTTATTAGTTAATTAATTCTCCCGACAGATTGTTTTGAGTACTTGCTAGGTTGGATTACTTGTAAATGATTCAGCCGCTGGGAGATTCCTATGAGATACTGGAGTGTCTTGAAGATCAAACAAACATATAAATAAAAACCTATTTAAAGGGAATATTTTTCCACTTTTACTTCTTCCAAGTTGAAATTTAGTTGAAGGTGAAGAAACCACAAAATAGAAACTGATTTTGTCAACAGATCTCTTCAAGGTTCTTTTTCATTCCTTCAGCCCACTAAATAAAAAGCCTATCATGTTAAATCATAAACTTCTTTTTCTTCCAGAAACAAGCTAATGAGCTATCAAAACACAAATACTGTGGTTTAACAAGTCCAAAAAATAACATTATTTAATAGTATTATTAAGAAAAGTTGAGAGCTATATATGTTACTGTTGGCAACAAATGTCAGGTTGAGATTACCCTTCTTTCAGGCGCATGACCCTATCATCACTGGAAAGGTTTCTCTCTGTCAACCACCTGAGAAAATGGGGGGTCAAATCCTTGTTGCTCGGATTGATATCAACCACAACTGAGTCATCAACATATGGGGTCACCCTTGCACCATAGCCTGTCTTTACCAATGCTCTTAACCCAGACTGGAAATCAGAGATATAGAAGTCCGCAACATGCCTCTGCAGAAATATATTGGAAAGTTCAACTAAATGTATAATAAGATCAAAAGAAAAGGCCGGGGGGCATGAGTTATTCAAGAATGATTTTAAGCAATGTCAATATTGAATGACATCATGGATACATATAAAATAAAGAGTGTGTAAAATCAAATTTACTAACCATTTGGTTGAATATAATTACAAGTTCATGGAAATTTTATATTTATGAATTTATATGAACTGCATATACAGGTTAACCACCCGATAGTCAATCATTTGACAGCATGTTATGCAATTCATATTATGATATCAATTACTAAATTTTCTCAGAAGGAAATGTTGGATAGAGTAGAGTGAGAGAGGGGCAAAAGACGGGCAGAGAGTTGTTGTGTCAGTCGGGGTTGACAGAAAGAAAGGCTTTCGTAAGTCAACCCAAGTAGGTAAACCCAAGTCCATGTCCAGCATAACATGGATCAGATTTGAAGCATTGATTCAATCCAGAATTCATTTACATTGCAAATTCAGCTTGATCACCTAGCTAATTCAGTTCAATATTTTACTGGGACCCTGGGCTTCATATGATATTCCTTTACATGTCTGCCTAGCTTGGGGCAATTCAGATCCCATGCAAAAATGACTCATACCCGATATGCTGGAACATGGAATTTACAAAACCTGGGATCATGTACTAAACCCATAAGCCCATATTTAGAAAGAGTTTAACAAGAGCTGGATTTGCTTCTAGCTGATTAACTTACTCTTCTCTCAGTCTGATTAGACATGAATTGCTTATGCTGGGTTACATTTGCTTGGTCCACTACTTATCTAAGCTTCGACATTCTGACAGTATAGATCAATATCCAAATTCAGAACATCTGTGGTTTATTTCTACAAAATATTTAAAAGCTGTCCAGATTTTTTTTCCTTTATATGTAAAGAAACACAGACTGAAACATGAAAAATATTATTCATGACGATAACAGGAACATGAACATGCTCTCACCTCTACTGATCTAAGCCCCCATGTAAAACGGCGATGCTGGGAATTGGCAGCCTTTGAGTCCCATCCCCTGTATTCATGTAAACTTGTAGAAGTGTACACGCATCTTGGAACCTTCTGGAATGATGATTCAAGAGGAACATTTCCACAGGTAACAACCTACAAGATATTTCAATATTTCATGAAACTCTGAACAACAGATGCTGTCTGGACAACTTATGAAAATGAGCAACAATAGCATGATACTAAATGAACAAAAGAGGAATTTGTCTAAGCAAGACTGCCAACTTGTTTCATCTATTTGAAATGAAACCCAAGAATTATTCAATCCCAGGAAGGCCACCGGAATCCAGTTCATACAACACTTTGCAACCAAGAAACATGTACATAGTTATTAAGCCATTAATATCCAATCAGATTCTTCTCAGTAATATAAAAACCAATTGAAGATTGAGCACATTTCTTCTTATCTCAAAATATAAAATTGTGACTAAAAAAGTATGTATTAACTAATACAAAAGGCTAAAGTTGAACTTTATCCGGGGGAAGCTCATGAAGCAGTAGGATTTGAATTTACTGTTACAACTTATAATCTTCATCGCACTTGAATCAAGCACGTATATTTTCAGTAAGCATTATCCCAGAAACATGTATTAGAATATGTATAATACTAAAGGAGAATCTGTTGAAGGAATAACATAAAAGTATCTAATCTGAAATGAAAAAGGGGTCTATGGATTTTGAAAAAAGATGAGAGATGAAAGAAATAACTAATGATAACCTAATGGATAAATAAAAGGTCTTCCACCTTCCCAGATCTCACGCCACTTCTCGATCTTTACTTCACAGTTAGGGCTTCACACCCTGCCATTGAAGGCACACCCCCTTAAGGAAAAAACCCAAAATATTTTTTCTCAAAGTTATGGTCGATTTTATTGAAAGCAATGGGGCCTTTACATAGGCTTACAACTATTGATTTTTCTCCACATAACCAATATACGACTAAACATGAAAACAATAGACTAAATAAAAGGAAAAAAAAACATTAGGCTCAAAAAAGAAAATACAGACTCAATTCGAGTTCTCTCATGACAATGATGTCCCCATCATTCTCATCAAGTGAGAAGAACTCGACCCTGTCAAGTATACATGAGACAGTGGTGGTTATTATTGTGAATCTTGTGTGCTGAATAGTTGATTCTTGTACTCTATTGTTTGTTGATTTGATGTTGCTGAGTTACTGATCTTGAAAATGTTGTGGTTGCAGGTTGCCGTGGTAAGGCTCATGATGGTGGCAGGTTGCCGAGGGGGCAACCGAGGGAGAGAAGCAGGTCACGGGGAATAGTCGGGTGCAGCCGGGAAGAAAGAAGGCATCCGACGATGGAGAGAGATGGTGACAGTTGGCTATCAATTGACGGCAACATCCAGAGCATGATTGAAGATGAGGTTGTTGATGGGTTGGCTTCTTTGGGTTGAGGTTGCAGAGAAAGGAACGAAAGGGAAGAAGATGACATGGGAAGAGGTTTGAAGACGTCAGAGATATAAACAGTAACTTCTTTTAATTTTAGAAGATTTTCTGTTGGAATTTTGTGGAGGATTTGTAACAGTAAATTTTTTATATTTTTGTTTGGATTATTTGGTGTATATTTGTGGCTAAGAGGGAGATTGGTAGTTAAAATTTTGATACGTAGGAGGAAATAAAAGGGTAGGATTTGGATTTTTTTTAAACTAAGGGTTAGATTGTGACTAAGATTCTGATTTTTGTGGAGGGGGATTTGATTTTGTGGTTAAGATAGAATTTGTGGTAGAGAGTTGAAAGATGGATGAAAAGATAATTAGAATATTATTTTTTTTTGTGAAATTTTGACAAAACAGATGCAAAAGAAAATGAATGAAGTAACAAAGTGCACCAGCTCCTCACTGGGATTACCATTTCATTTCAACATTCGCAAGGAATGGTTAAAAAAAATTGTACCGATTTTACATTGGGGATCTTTTTACAAGAAACTTGTATTATAATTAAATTTTCATCGCTTATTACTTTTTCTAACCATGCTCGGATACCAAATTGATGTGAAACAAAAAAGAGATATAAGAATTTTAGAAAAAGATGAGAGATGAAAGAAATAACTAATAATTACCTAATGGATAAATGAAAAGGTCTTTCACCTTCTCGGATCTCATGCCGCTTCTCGCCATGCGCTCATCAATCTTGATCTCGCGCCACTTCATACCACACGCTCGATCTTTGTGTCATACTTAGGAGTTCACACTGCCATTAGAGGCACACTCCTCAAAGAAAAAAAATCAAAATATTTTTTCTCAAAATTATAGTCTATTTTATTGAAAGCAATAGGGCTTTTAAATAAGGTTACAACTATTGATTTCTCTCCACAAAATCGATGTGAGACTAAACATGAAAACAAGAGACTAAATAAAAGAAAAGAAAAAACAAACTAGAGTCAAAAAGAAAATACAGACTCAATTCGAATTCTCTCATAACATTGATGTCCCCATCAGTATCATTATAGGCAAGCAGAATAATTGTTAACTAATAAAACTAGTTCGATAAGAATGCTTAATCAAACAACTGTCCAGCTAGTTCAGGGTCCAGCTGTGGTTTTCCTTGAAATTTGGAACTTTAATTGGCTAATATAAGCATAGTGTATCAACCAGATGCCAATTTATGCATTCAACTCGGGGTTTTGAGTATGTGCTAATTTGAGAGATTTTGATAGATATGATTAAGGATCCGCTCCTAATCATTTTTTTGTTATAATGGCCTAAATGGATGCAATGCAATCAAGAGTTCCTTGGAAGAGGAAGAGAATGATTTCATGAATTTAAAAAGAGAAGGTTTTTGGTAAAGAGGGATTAGGGTTTCTCACTAGCTAAAAAAATAAGATGTGAGGGTTAACACCATGAACATCTGGTATTAGAATCTAGATAAGGTATATGTCATGCTCTCTTTTACTTGCAATTTTAACATTTATAAAGGAATCTTCATGGCTCTCTCCTTGGATGCCACTTCAGTGAATCACAATTTATTGGTTATCTTGTTTATCTTCCTTGTTGTTTTGTCTATCTTCTTCTATATTTGCAAGTTCATATTATGGGTCACACTTCCACATTGATAAAGTAGCATCAGAGATTAAGAGAGAGAGAGAGAGAGAGAGAGAGAGAGAGAGATGAGATTTATGACTCATACTCTAGTTTATATATAATAACCAATGTACATACATCATGAGTAAACTCTCATAGGCAATGTGGGACTAACTAATACAGAGTCTCTCTCTCAACACCCCCCTCAAGCTGGAGCATATATATTATATATGCCTAGCTTGTCATAAAAAAAATATACCCGTGTTCTACAAAGTAGATTGGTAAGAAGATCCACTAACTGGTGTCTTGATGATACATTCTTTGCCACATCGATCTTTTTCTCGAGCTTCTTACGAACTATATGACAATCAACCTCAATGTGTTTAGTTCTCCTATGGAACAAGGCATTTTCAGCAATCTATATTGTTGTCTTGTTGTCACCATATAGTTTCATAGGGCACTGGAGGAAACTCAAATTCAGATTAGCTCTAATGTCACATTAGGATGATGACGAGTCATCCAAGGTCATGAGATACGTCGACGAGTCTCTGCAAGGTTGTAAGGACATCGGCAGGGTGCTGACGAGCTTAGCAAATGAAGACGAGGTCAGCGGCGGAGGATGCGAATTTGATCTGATTGTCGGTAGCGAGGTGTTGAAGTCGTTCGTCACGACGAGGATGACGATGTTGGATGATGCTGTCGATGTCAGTGTTCTAAATATCCCCGATATAACCCCGATATTGCGCCGATATTGCGTTTAAGGCACCTAGCCGCAATGATTTAGCACATCCAAACCGATATAGCGTTTTTCGTACAAAATCGCCGATAAATAGGCATGGACCCGATATATCGGCCACAATTTCGACGATTTTGGACCCGATATAGCGTTTTACACCCAATTTCTAGGTTAGGTATTTGGGTAATTCGAGTGATGTGGCAATGTGACATTTTTGAAGATTCTATACTTGGATAGTGATTATGGATTCATAGGCTTAATGCAAGTTATCGAGTTAAGTATATCTTAAACATATAAGTATGATGTTTTATATAGATTTATATAATTTATGCATATATTGTCTTATTGAGATGCGATTTAAGACAAGAAGATATGTATATTACAGTCCGATTTTGACATCCGATTTTTGAAAATATCCCCGATATATCCCCGTTATATCCCCATCTCCGATAATTTTTCTGACCGATGTAGCCGCTGTGGCCGCCATTTAGAACACTGGTCGATGTTGTTGTAGGCTGTCAATGTCAAGAAGGCGGTGAAGAGGGAAGTCTCCACTGATCGAGGACTTCGATATGGTGGCGGCGATCTCAAGTCGGGCTCTGACAGCTGGGATCCGGCTGTGGAAGAGGCAGCGATGGCGACAAGTTGGGCTGAAGACGAGGGTGGTGGCAGTGAGCTTTGAAAACTAGGATTAGAGTTGATTGAAGAAGAAGATGGACAGCGGCGGCAGGGGATTTTTTGCCAAATTTTGAACAATATTTTTTTAAGGTTGTGAGTTTAGGGTTAGGATTTTGAGTGGCTCTGATACCATGATAAAATAACATCAGAGATTGAGAGAGAAAGAGAGATGAGATCTAAGCCTCATACTCTATTTTGTATATAATAACCAATGTGGATTCATCATGAGTTAGTCTCCGAGGCAATGTGAGATTAAACTAACACAGAGTCTCTCTCAACACACATAATACTTGTCACCACCACAAAAATATGAACTAATCAATTACGAGCCTCAAATGGATTCCTAAAGGACAACAAAATAGAAGAGTCATAAGATGCTTCAAATCTAATTATTGTGTCCCAATTAATCAAACTCGCATGTCATTATAATATAACACCAATAAATAACGGTATGATGCATTTTAATTCCTCAGTTGACTGATGTTGCATAGTTCCTTTTCAACTTTAATAAAAGGAAAAAAATGAAATAAGTTTCAACGATCAAAAAAGTTCTTGAGATATAATAGGGCACGGGACCTAATCTTTGCTATACATGAAAACGCTCAAATATTTAATAAATACTAAATGATAGTAACAAGAATAGGAGACATGAATTATAACTCAAAAAATATATATGATATTCAGCAAGCTTAGTGCATACAAAAGCAAAGCACCTTAAATTTCAAGTACATATTAGTAAGAAGGTTAACCATAAAAAACAAAGTTCCTATAGCATTGCTTACTACACTTACCCCAGAGACTTTAACATATTGACCATCTTTCGCAGTTCTAAGTTCGGTGTGAGGTATCGGCTGATGAACCTAACCATGGCTCTCCTACCCCAACAAGAATTCCAAGTGAAAAGTGCGGCAACAGCACCAAAGATAACCACGACAACAATGAGAAGGATGGGATTGTGAACGGCTCCAAGAATAAATCCACCAGCAACGAAACCCATCACAATAGAAGAATCACAGACCACATTATTGCCTTAGGGAAGCTCTTCTTGAATGAATACTCCTCCTCCTGGCTTAGATTAGTCACAGCTTGGTTATGTGCAATGGAGATGCTATGTAACTTGAGAGAGCCAGTGGAATCCAAAGAACTAGAAACTTTCCGAGGTGCACCAGCAGAATTAAGTGGCCCAGAAGAAATGGGACCTGATGTAA
The DNA here is from genome assembly GCA_038442645.1 of Agave tequilana. Taxonomy (NCBI): domain Eukaryota; kingdom Viridiplantae; phylum Streptophyta; class Magnoliopsida; order Asparagales; family Asparagaceae; genus Agave; species Agave tequilana. The sequence continues at coordinate 59,243 of JAVJIF010022838.1, forward strand.
TGAGCCCAGTAGCCGGAATCATTGGGGGGATAGGACCTGAGTTCTGCCGAACCATTGGTGTCACTCCACCAGATTGAGGGCCAGAGGACTTCTTAATCGATTCTCCATGTCTATTTAGGGGTCCAGAATTGGATCTTTTGGAGCCTCCAGTAACCATAGATGAACTGGAACCAGGAATTGCTGCCGGTGGAACAGGTCCAGACGAATAGCTAGAACGACCAGTCAGATTAGGCATCTGTCCTGAGTGATGAGCAGCAGCACCAGCAAATGACCCAGTCCTGGAAGGTGCATTAATTGGTCCAGATTTCCTTGACTTGGAGTTCTCCATGTGTACTTCAAACATCTTTCCGAGTTCTCCAGATTTTTTGATATCTCCACCAGTGTACGGCATGGCTGTGGAACTCATAGTTGGGGGCTTCTCTTTTGCCTGCTCAGGGCGGCCAGAGACATACAGGCCATTGCTCAGCTGGTGAGATGGAAATCTGGAACCCATGAGCTTGATTTAATGGTTTGCTAGCTTCTTCTATTTGCTTCCAAATACTACTGTATGGCTTCTAGTTATGCACAAAATGATCGAACGGATTACTTAGTTGCATTGTTATCATCGCAATAGATCTGAAAGTGCAACAGCGCAAAGCTTAGCTCACATCAAAGCACAAAAGAAGTGAAACACAGACTAGGAAAAACAGACAAGTGGCCAGTGGGTTAAGGATTTTTTTCGCCGCGGAACACCAGGCTATTGAATAATAGTACAGATCGGCTAGCAAAAAGCATGCAAGAATAAATAAAGCACTATACCAAGAGCACTGCAAATGTAAGACAATAAATTATAATCAAATGTAGTTGATAAGGTTATGCAGTATGAAAGTAATAGTTCAGGTCAATAAGATAGAAGAAAATAGGCATAATTGCAATTCATCCAAAAACTGAAACTAACTCATTTACTACTTGAAAAAAAAATACATACTGCACTATTGATAAGAAAATTGGATGAAATTTAAAAAATTTAAAAAACTGAATATGAAGAATGTGAGTGCTTTAGAACTCAGGGCCATGGAAACTAGAAAGAGGACAAAGACAGAATGGACAGCTGAAGAAGATAACTATCTAAACATCGGATACAAGCTTCAAGTGCATTCTTATCACTAACTCCAATGAAACCAGAACGCCAAGCAATTCAAAATTCCACACCAAAAAAACTAACAAATGCATATTTGGAAGAGGAATAAAAATGGAAACAGGTAGAGATTAAACTAGCCAATAAAAAAATTTCCAAGCCATAGATAGAGGTCCAAAACTGGATTCACAGAAAAAGAAACAAAATTTACATCAACAAAAATAAGTGTTGCATGCATTACTACAACCTGAGAAGAAACTGCGTATCAATACTACTATCAGAAATTCATCTTCCTTATTACTACTATCAGAAATTCATTTTCCTTATTCCAAATCATAGTAAAGCATATTCTAAGATCATATGCCGTAGAACTATACTATAGCAAGGATAAAAGATACTTCAGTTGATTTCAATCTAAATGGGTATTGTGCCTCTCTAAAAGCTAACATGTTAGCTACCGCTATAAAAATTCTCTCGAGAAAGAAAAAGAAGTTTCTCTAGTTCCAAAATGAGCAGCTCCAAGTACTATTTCACATTAGCTGTTTAATTCATAAGATGATGAATTTAACTCCACTGATTTCAGCCAAAGAAACTACTGATCCACTGTCTTTCAGTTCATCTGAGCAGGGTAATGAAATGTAGGAATCTCGTAAATTTTCCATGCAAAAGAAATCTCTATGGTTCACTATCAACTTCACTCTTTGGCTATTCCAAAAGATGGGAAGAGGGAGTGTTTCTTCTACTCAAATAAAATACCCCTCTTGCCCGTCATTTACCAACAGTAGACAGCATGTAGCGACTTTTCTTTTATTGACAAGAGTATGGTTCAAAATTATAATATCTGGAAGTTGCAATGTTTAATTTCTAAAGATAGGTGGAAGACATGAAAGAAACTGCAGGTATCATATTGATAATAAACTCACAGAACCACTTGATTTGTGTTTGGGCCCAGTGCAACCAAAGCATAACAGGGCTAGCGTACTTGTCAATCCTATGAGTCAACAAGGACCCAAACAGAAATTGATTGAACTTCAACTCTCTCAGCCTCAGCAACAAAGTCAGATCAGTGTATTAGTTTCGCTTTTCCTATATGGTATGAGTGGGTTGATATCCAAGGTCGTGATTCACCACTCCAAATAAGTGTCTTTGCAGGCTAAAGGTGGAACGAGCATCCAAGACTTCTTATAGATTAAAGGAAGTGCTTATTGAACATGAGATAAAAGGAGTAATTAAGTATTGGATAGAAACTTCGAAACTCCGAAATAATTGTACTTCAATCTACAAAGAATAGAACTCAATTCACCAAAATGCAAGAAATTGAAACATGACAGCAAACTTAGTACACATACACACATCCCACTAGATATTTGGGGCTTTAACTGGGAAGTACATAAAAAATGCTGCCACATTGGTAAACCTGATTTTGTTCGAAAGATATCCGTCATCAGCAGCACCTAAAAGGTAAATACATTTATAAGACTGTCTAACATTGTCCTTAGGAGAGGCAAAGTTAGTATTCATAGCACTCATTAATTTTCCAAGATACTCCTCTCCAGGGTGCCCGTTTCTTTGTTGGCTCAAGACACTAGATTCCTCTCAAGTGAGTGACACCAAGTGAAACACACCTGCAGTATCAGTGGTTTACTGCTTCTATAAAAATGGTAAGCAAGCACCAAAAGACTCGGCCATGTTTCTTGTGGTAAAAAATCAATATACCATTTTTCCCCATGTAAAACCAGCAGGATATCTAATATCAGGAGTCTACACATGCCTAACTTTCCTATCAGGATATTTAATATTTTAGTAAAACTAGCAGGATATCTAAAATCCTCCATTCAATAGGCTGCGGATAAGAGGAACTACCCATCTCCGCTCTCTATATCACAACGCAAGAAATCGATTGGAGGCTCATTAAATAAATTGCAGGTCTAAGCCGCCAGGAGAAGTCATTTTCAAACCTACAAGTTAGGAGCGCTTGGTTCTCCATCCCTGCACATTCTAAATATTATACTTCAAAATGCCACAAATTGAACTGCCAAAGCGCACCCCACCCCCCCCCCCCCCCCCCACAAAGGCAAATAAGTAGAACCTGGAAACCTTCAGGTATTTCAAAATATGTGTAACCAAACACCTATAATCTACATAAAGTCTGTATTTTCAGACCATGGATCAAGAAATTCATAATAAAACTCTCTTTAGCTTGAAACCAGAATCCATACCAGAGATTGTGAGACCATTTAGACCCACATTACCTGTTCTATGAAGCAAAAGTTCAAATTCTGGATAGATGGTGTGTGAGATCTGCAACAACCCCACCACAGAAGCAAAATCCCAGGGCACCATAGATGAGCTCAGAACAGCAAATTTGGTATATTAAACAAAAACCAAACAAAACATGATGTCAAATCCCAAAAGAATTTATGCAATCCACTGCATTCCAAGCACATTGAGCTTGTACAACTAAAACCCAGATCTCTAAAGTAAAAGCATTAGAATTGCAAATCCCAATTCCACAAATATTAAAACGCTTATAACAAATCTAATGATGAATCCGAGAACCCAGATCCCAAATCTGGTTCCCAAACAAACCCACATTTCAATTTCAATGTTCAATCTAAAATAAGCCCAACACCTACCACCCCCAACCCCCCAAGGCTAGCAAACAGGCCGAGCACATAAAAATAGCACCTTTCTAGCTCCCCAGATCCCAAATCGCTGAGAAAAGAAAGACCCATGTTTCCATTTTCCATAAAAGAGCAATTAGAATCCTAAACCAGAGATCTAAGTTACCCATTTCGATAGGAACCAAGTAAAGCAAGCAGTGTATGGCTTCAGAGATTTACCTCCAGAAATCAATGGAAATATCTCTACGAACATTGCTCGGGGAGAATGGAGGGAGGGAGGGAGTTAAAAAAACACAGCTTACAGCTCTTCAACTTTTTCTTCTTCCTCCCTCCAACTAATTCTCTGCTGTACCCGGCGGCCAAATGACTAAACTGCACCTAGGGTTTTAGTTGTAACTTTGAATGCTGCATTATTTTCTTTATTACTTTCATTCATTCATGCGCTGAAGTGAGAATGATAGGATTTAACGTGGTTGGGTCTTTTTATTGTAAAGTATTTATTTTATTTTAATTTATTTCATTTCATTTTATTTATATGACAGAAATGCCCTCAAGCTGCTGGCGTCATCATGGGAGAGTGAAAGCGACACAATGTTCACCTCTCGGTGCGATGTCCCAATCAAATTTGGTTAGATGGAGAAAATCAAAAATGTGAGACATCACATCACCCCCAAAAAAAAAATTTATTATTTTCATTATGAATTTTTTGTTTGCAGTGAATCTTAAGTTTTGTCTGATAATATTATCTTAAAATTAAATTATAATATCATTGATTCTTATAAAATTTCTTTAACTTATTTGCCCTTTTTTTGTTTCATACTTTTTATTAATTTACAAATAATACTCCAACGTATTTGTACCTGGACTGTTTAGGTTCACGTTTTTATTGCTAATTTTTTACATTTTATAACATGTTCAAACTGAATTATACATGTATGTATCCCGTACTGTATTTTCACATATGGCGAATGACTAACATTGATGTGAACCTGATACTTTCTCATGAATTCAATTGAAAACAAGACGCTTTTTTATCTAAAAAATTTAATATAAGAGAAATAAATCAGTAAAATCATAAATTTTTACAATCTATTAACTAGACATCTCTCCTTTCAACTTTTTTTTAAATCCAAGTAGCACCTTTCCATAAAATTATAAATTTTTGTGACTGAATGTATAAATGTATACATAATATTATTTAATTAGTGTATCCACGGGATCACGACGTATTTGTATTGATGGTTTCTTCAAATTTTGCATATTTGGGTTTCCGTATTATATTGTATTTGATGCTCATATATGTATCTTGCAATCTTGCTTAATGGTTTCTCTTGCAAAAATTTAACACGTGCAAATGTACATGTAAAAGACTTTCTAAACATATACACAAAATACAGTATGTACATACAGAGGTTTAACTATTACTTTTGAAATTTTAAGAGCGACACCCCTCCCCCCGCCCCCCCCCCCCCCCCCCCCCCCCCCCAAAACTCCGCAATTCTTCTACCAAACAAACAAGTTGCTATACGCATACATAAAAAAAAAAAAAAAAAATATATATATATATATATTTTGTGAAAACGGTTCTCAAATTAATCTTCGTGAAACGTCATGACGTGCAGTGCACTTTGTCGTGCCTCCAGGAGAGTAGAGTTGAGTAGGATGTTTGGTCTCTAAACGGGTGATCAAGAGAACATGAGAGTGAGAGTGATGAGGGGAGGGATATTTTAGTCAGAGCACAAGCACGAACCACGAGGGTGTTGTTTTAATCGGACAGGAGAACAAGGGGGCAGGATGGTAATTTTCATCTTCTCCCGTGTTCTGCCAGCTAAGAAACGGGAACAAAGTTGGTGTTTTTGTCATTTTCGTAGTGAGGGAAATAATAATTAATAATCATTTCCCCACACAAACATTTGAGCTGGCTTCGTTATTACGTCGCCGGCGACGGTGACGGCACCGTGATGTCCGCTTTTCGCTCCACTCTGCCGCTACGGTGTCCCTACGGGAGACAACGATGCGGTAACCAAAGCGTGTTGGGAAACGGCTGCGCTGTTCATCGCCGATCTGTTCGACTAATCGCCAATTTAAAATTTAACTGATTATTATTTCAGATTAGGATAAAATTAACAAAAATTTTCTAGACTTAATTAAGCATGTTATAATAGCACTGGTTTATCAAGCTAACACATCAAGTAAAAATATTTTACTATTATAACAAACTTTTTTAATTAGAATTATAATTTGAATCTGCTTCAGATTCGTGAGACGTCCAAACAAATTTATCCATCAATCTACAAACTATTAACAAATTTTGAAATCTAATCATACATCTATATTCTCGCTTTAAAAAAATTGTAAAATAAAATAGTATTTATTAGATGTAAATAAGAATTCAAGATATACAATATTCCTCTTTTTGATTGCATATTTAAATTTCACAGTGTCATTGATATCCTCTCTCTCTCTCATCCATATTGTCCAAAAGAAAGTGAAATAAAAGATAATGTTATAACACCCAAAAATCTAGCCATAAAATTAACATCATACTCAAGCAAAGATTGACATAGTAAAAAAGCAACATTTATAAGGGATCTTTATTTTGAGAAAAAAAAATTGAATAAAAGAAAGAACATTTATTAGAGAGAAAATATATACTACTTATTTTAAAAAGAAGATGAAAAGTTTTTTTCCATTCAAAATTAGAATTCTCTAGAATCACATCAATTGTCAATAAAAATGGTATTGAGAAAATTTTTAATAAATTTTATTTTGTATCAACTCTATTTTTACTTCATATGTCCAATCGTGTGCACAAAATTTATTGAATAGAACTAAAGCATTAGTCCCAAGGAATAACCTCAATTAAAAACGAGGTCCAAATTATAATAAGATTGGTTTATTAAGTCAACTCATAATTTCTAATTTTGAGTGGCAACCGGAAAATCCCAATTAAAAAGGATTTATAAATCATCAAAATCAACTCATAATTGAAAAAGAAGAATTTATTTTAAAAAATGCTCTCTTGCAATAAAAAATTAGAGGAAAAATTGACCAATTATTGTTGTATGTTTTATTGATAAAAGAATCCCAATTAAAAAGGATTTTCAAGTCGATCAAAGAAAGAAAAAAAATCCAATTAAAAGTACACTCATGCAATCAGAAATTAAAATATATATATAAAGAAAATGTCTTTAACTTTTTTTGAATATCTATGATGACTAAAAGATAAATATAAAGGCAGAATATTGTGATTCATTCTTGTGCGCCAGGCATTTCATTCTCTCTCATGTAAGTGTCTTTCTTCTGATATGGCGGAGTTTCCCTTCCATTTGGATCTATGATGTAAGTCTACGGGTCTCTCTGTAAAATACAAAATAAAAAAAAAATTACTCTTACACTTGACTCTTTTTCTTTTTTAATATGATACAATAAAAAAACATACCAACATTAAAGGACTCTAACTTCTATGTCGGTCTTTCCTTTCAATTTCTACTTCAAGTATGTCATTACGCAATTATAAGAAGAAAAGATATTTAAGAAAAGTGAGTTTACAAGTTTTGTTATATATATATTTTTTTTCCATTTTACTCTTTTTTTATAATAACTTTGATTTATGCCATAACCGTTTTAGTGGATAAATTCCCAAATAGATAATTCTATTTGATGATTTTGAAATATAAAGAAAACTTTCTATGAAGCTTGATGAATTATTTCAAATTATATGAGTTAGTAACCAATTGTTGATTTGTTGGTGCGCATTGAAAAGTCGGGGGAATTGAGAGACAGCGGCAGACATGAACGTGTTTTTTCAGTGTCGATGTAATAAAATAAGATTAGATCTTGCATACGTGGAAGAAAATTGTGGACAGAAATTTAAACTATTAGTTGTGGACATTAAAATATGTTTTTCTCGAATATGTTTTCTACAATCTTACATATATTTGATGAAATCTACTATAAAACCTTGGTAATTTAGTCAGAAAAGGGAAAAAAAACTCATAATCTTATTTCTAAATTAGTAATTATGGTACTTGCGCCTAAATTAATTATAATTTAAAATTCTTAAATTTTTAAATATATCCTAATTTGTTTTAATATTCAATTGTTGTGTAGGGGTAATATAAAAACGAATAAGAAAATAATAGAAAAAAGGTGATGCTAAGCGTATGATCTTTGGATCTTATAGAAAGAATATTCACAAAATTACCACTTAAGCTATACTAAGACAAGAAAGTCTATTTTATGATGCCTATTACTATAACACTTTGTGTTTCTATTCAAAACAAATACTACTCTCCATTCTCCTTATCAAATCTTAACCCTTGAATTTTAAACCATCTTCTATAGGAAAACAATCCTAGCATTTGATTTTAACTAATTAAAGTTTTATTCCACTCTTGTACCTTCTTTCTTATGCTTCTCTACTGGATTGCATCTCGACCTAATGTAATTGTCTTCTTACTCTCCATCCTTGTCTTATCCCTGATATGCTCATCTCTCGAAACCCTGTGCCTTTATCCCTTTGCAGGTCATGGGCGGGCTGTGACCTATCCTGCCTTTTCTCTCAGTAAATCATTTAGAGGAGGAGTAAATAGGTGATGACTATACTAAATGGCAAATAATGCGGAATAAAAATTTACTTGCTAGCAACCTAGCAAATACCAATCACAGCACAAAAAATACTTGCATATAAGTAAATAATATAAGCGTGCGAGTAAGTAAAGAGAGAGTAGAGTTAAGAGAGAAAGAGTAAGCAATCGCAAACACGATGATATGTTCCGAGGTTCGAGCCACTGCTTTACGTCCCCGCCTTCAACGCTATGAAGATTTTTCACTATGACCGATCTCACTAGATCGTCAATTGTTATAATTCTCACTAGAATTCAATGGACTCACAAGTCCTCTCTCGCGTGGTGCCGCAACACCAACACGGAGCTCACTAGCTCACTTGAGGCCGCAACCTCTACAACTTCTCAATATAA
>JAVJIF010022839.1:0-51367 GCA_038442645.1 Agave tequilana
TACTTGGAGTTCCAGAGATCGGGGATTTCACGGTGTTTTTCATATTTAGGCGAGTGTTCTCGCTTTTCTGGATACCCGCTTCGACGGGCATTTTATTATATTTTTTTGGGACTTTGTATTGTATTTCTGGATATGTGTATTAGGATTAGTGTGTTGTTTGATACTAACTCTTGTACAGGTATTCTTGCCTTCGGGCACAGCCTCCGGTCTTAGCTACTCTGCAGTTCTACTAAAGCCTCTGGGCTTAACCTTTCTGAGGTTTATTAAAGTCTCTTGGACTTTCTAGCTACGTCTGAAAAGGCAGCTTAGCGCTCAGCGTTTAACACTAAACACGTCTAGGGGAGACTTTGCCGGATTTTAGACTCACATTTTAAGCCAAGTCGTCCTTGAGTTCCACCAAGTGCTTTAGTGATTAAACTCTGTTTGCTGATCTTGTTCCTAGCTTGTTTAGCTTCGCTTGCAAGTTCGCTTGCCTACTAACTCGCTTGCCTACTGGATAACTTGATTAATTCTTTTATTTGATGATTGTAAAGAGTTTGAAACCTTTACTTGAACCGTTTACCAAAATTATATTACTTTCCGGTATTCGTACCGATATCCAGTATCTATACCATTTTCTTGTATTTGTATCGATCCCCTGTATCGGTACCGTTTTCCTGCATTTTGATATATGATAATAATATCTATTGTGCTTGTTTACTTGACATGCTATCACCTGCCTGTGATCACCTAACACCTACATGCTACTACTTGACACCTGACTCCTGCATGCTATCACCTACACCTGTTGGATATCACTTATCACCTGCCATATAATATATGACTGCTTGACCTATGATTATCACATTTATAGGAATCCTATCCTGTTATCTTGTATTATATACACATAAATTTATAGTACTTATGTACTCCTGTAAATTCCTGAACATGTCTTGATCCTGCCATTCCTGTAAATTGATAATTACATAATAAATTATAAAAAGGACAACTTACATCGGGATGGAAGGAACTGATGGATACTAGTGTGATGTTATATTTACAGTGGTCGCAGAATTGACGATTCGTGTTGGGTGTCTTAATCCCCAAATCAGGCAACACATGTCTAGGTGTAATATAATTCCCCAGGAAAAAGAGTAGTAATGGGCCGTTGTCCTGGGTAGAGGCGGGACCCACTATGAATATGATCCATCAATCTTCATCAGTTTCTAATAATAACTCATCTTGCTCATATATGGATGTATGTGTGTTGAGATGTACACCAGGACACATACTAGATAGATGTGAATCACAACCCTTTAGCCCTAGGCTACATAGTAGCATTGAGAATCTAGCACTATTGATAAACTCTGTATTTTTTTTGTGCAGGTTTGGCTCGATCAAATAGGTATTAACATAACACATATATGAACACAGTGTATGTGTGTGTATATATTGTAGATGTATATTCTCGAAAAAATTTATCTACACTCAAATTGTAGGAAGGAAAGTAGAGCAATGCAAACACTAGGGAATTTATGTGAAAAACCTGCAGAGAGGAAAATCACGGTGCAAAAAGAGAAGAGAGATTCCACTAAAATAAAGAGACTAAAAGGAGTTTTCAGCACTCTATTACAAATTCAATTCTATAGGGTTCCATCCCTTGTAAAAGAGGAGAAGATCAGTTTTTACAGATGATGGATAGCGAACTGAGTTATGGCCTCCAAGTTTCCACTTCTGGATCTGCCTACGATCATAACTGCATGTAACGCCCCAGCTGTAACTGGTTTGAGCAGGGCATGATTGTCGGGGTCGTGTTGGCTGGCGAGGATTGAAGTCCAAATCCGTATTCGTAGCACCCATGTGCATGTTGTTGTAACCACTCTTGCAGCCATGTGGTCAGGTGAGATCTCTTAGATAAGATAGAGTTTGTGATCCTATAATCTGCAAGACTTGTCAGGTGTCACAATATCACAAGGAGTCATAATTTTGACTACTACAGATACTGCCTCTATTATTTCTTCTTTGAGTCTCCAGTCGGGAAGGAGGGGATGGACCTAATTTTTTGAGTAGTTCTTCCTGCTGTTGCAGGCTGAGAGAGAGGACCTAACTTCTCAAGTGGACTTCTTTGTTACTGCTGGTTAGGAAGGAGGAATGTACTAAGCTTTTCGAGTGAACTTTCCAGTTGCCGCTACAGGACAAAGAAAGTAAGTCGGGGAGTCGCAGGAGGATCTTTGCGGATCTCTATGCATTTAATGCTCTGAGCTATCTGCAAGACTATCACGCAATAAGTCCCATCGACATGCACGACGTGCTGGCTGTCGTCCTTTGAGCTCGTTGGGATTTGCGTAATGGCCTAGATTTTCTATCAAAGGCAGAAAAGTAACTGCCCTTTTCAGAGTTATTATTGCGATAACATCCGCACATGATTCAAAATGGGAGAAAAAGAGGGAGTCTTTTCACAGATCTCTAATTCCCTAAGTCTTCTTGATCCTACATCTCTTCATCTTCTTTCTTCCGCCTTCAATCTTTGTCCCCAAATCCTCCATCAAACAACCATCTTTGTTCTAAAATGGTCGGAGCTGAAGGAAAGGGAAGATGGTTTAGCATCACACCAGAAGGGACATGAATATTGATCCTACACCGATAATCCTCTACAGCCAATATGATGCTCGACTACTATCAAACGTCTAAGTGGAATGGTGCCCTCTAGATACCAATAATACAGAGGCCCTTAAGGCTGGAGGTGTATACCTCCACCCTCTTATATTGGCCTTGGGGTTGAAGTTCCCATTGACAGATTTCGTCCGTGATTTTTTGCACCATTACCAAATGACCCCCTCTCAATTGGTGCCAGGGGGCTGGCGTATCTGTAGGATCTAAAAATTATATCAACACAAACACTAAAACAAAGATGAATAGCGTTAAATAAAATAACTTATAAGAAAAAGATAAATCTCAGAAAATATGCAAACGCAAACACAAGAGATTTTATCCTGGTTCGGTCCTCGTGATCTACGTCCAGTCTCCAAGCAACCTGCTTGAGATTTTTCTTATCCTGATTTTGTACACCCAAAATCAACTCCCTATATACCACTTGACAAAATAATCTTTGCCAAGTCTGTACAACTCTTCTCTACACCAAGAAGACAACAACTTGTACAACTTCTCTTTACACCAAGAAGACACTCTTGTACAACCCTTCTCTTTGAATGATTACAATATATCCTATAAGCCTTGAAACTTGTATGTGATCGTGAACAAGGTTTCTTATAGGTAGACTCTCAGTTCTTCACAATAGAATAGGAATTGTGTGAAGAAATGAAAGTGAAAACTAGTTTTCTAAAAAACAGAACTTTTCAACAGAGTTTGGACAGAAAACTAATGATATTGAATTGGTGTAAATATCTTAGGACAACATCGCTATTTATAGCTGAAATCAATAGTCAGTTAGGGAAGTTATCAACTCAAATTTGAATATCAGAACTGAAATCACCTAAAGGGGGGGTGAATAGGTGATAATGCTAATCAATGCACAAATTTAAAATGATATGATGCAACGATCACTCGAAACAAAATTAGAAGCCGAATACCCCGTGAAGGGCTCTGAACTCCTTCCTCGTGATTCCTCTAAATAAGAGTTTGAGGTGCGCAATGCAATCTTGTTGTGAGAGTATTGATCGACAATATAATAATGAATGGAAAGCAAGTAAATAACACAAATAAACCAATCACAAATACTGAGATTTGTTTCGAGGTTCGAGCACCCAGCTCTACGTCCCGGCCTTCACCCAGAAGGATTTTCGAACCACTATAACTTCCACAAAGGATTATAACCACAAGGGAGTACCCAACTCCTCAATCACACTCCTCTAATCCAGAGGTAGTGGAGCCACAAATACAATAATATCTTGGTGATCAAAAGACCACAAACTTTTTTTTGAAAAACTTTTCCCTTACAAAAATCCTAGAGAATAATGTATAGGATTGAAGCTCAAGTTTTGTAAGTGAAAAATAAAGCAAAGTTGAAAAGAGTTTTGAATCAAAAACTTCAGAGAAAAGTAAGAATTTAGAGCACAAAACTTAGAACAAAAACTTCTTTTAAAGAGACTCAAACTTTGATTTCTTTTGCAAAAATTGTTGTGTTCTTCTCAACCCTAATCACCCCTATTTATAGGATAAAGGTAGGGATTAAAAGGTAAACCATAATGTTGATTAATCAGGAAAGATTAGACCCAAAACCAGCCTTAAAACTCGTTTGGAGAAGAAAAACACGTTTTAAAACGTGTTTAAAAAACTAGCCGTTAAGGCTGAAAAATCGCTCACGGTCGACCGGCCGGTCGACCGGTTTTCAAAAACATTTGACCGTTGCCAGCCCACGGTCGACCGCCCGGTCGACCGTCCCAAACAGAGACTAAGCTGCTTTCAGTCGTCGAAGCTCAGTCGACCGATAAGGGGTCCGGTCGACCGCCCGATCGACCGGGTAACGTGCACACATGCACGCACCCAACAGTCAGAACTGCGGTCGACCGCCCGGTTGACCGTTCTGACCTGAAACAGAGCCGTCGACCGTCCGGTCGACCGTAACACGTCAAAAATAGTTTTATATTTGAAAGAATGTTTTTGAAGATCTGATAATTTTTCAAAATAATTTTGGTCAAGACTTAGTACACTACATAAAATAGAGTTTGCAAATACTAAAATAGGTCTAGTAAAATATTTTATATAAATGACAAATATCTTTTGAAAATCATGTGCAAAAAGTGTGTGTGGGGAAATTGAGCTTCTACACTATACACTATCCTTTAACAAACTAAAATATAAAAACTAGAAAAAGAAGTCTCTGAGCCGCGTTATGCCAAGCTAGAGCCTCCTCTCCTATAAAAACGTCCTCTTGCGCCATTAACCTATCAACATGTTTTTAGCGCCATTATCCTTTCAATATGCTTAAAAGCCATCAAGACTTGTACAAACCTGAAACTCATTCTAAAACAACTTATTAGTACCAAATAGCTTCTATGTGTTTTGTTATCATCAAAACTTAAACAAATAGTGAGTGTAACCTTTTGGGCCAACAATCTCCCCCTTTTGATGATGACAAAACATATAGGCGATTACACAAGATATAAATGAGAGGTAAAAACTCCCCCTCAAATAATGCTATATTAAACAAGTATAAAACAATTTATTATGAGAGAATTTTTGAAAAGCAAACGCCAAACCATAAAACACCAAACCATAAACACAAACCATAAAAACACAAACCATAAAACACACATATTTCTCCCCCTTTTTGTCATATATCAAAAAGGGATATGTTAGCAAGAAAACTTCCTTATTCAATAACACAAACATTTAGTTCACCACATATAAAAGAAAATCTATTATAGTCAAGTGGTTTAGTGAAAATATCGGCAAGTTAAAAATCGGAAGAAACATAATCAATATCAATATCACCTTTCTCAAAATGATCTCTAAGGAAGTGATATCGAATCTCAATGTGCTTGGTCTTACTATGTTGATTTGCATTCTTAGTCATATGAATAGTACTAGTATTATCACAAAATATTTTTATATGATCATAATGCAAATCATAATCAAGGAGAGTATGTTTCATCCAAAGGACTTGAGCACAACAAGCCCCCTCCGCAACATACTCCGCCTCGGCGGTTGAGAGGGCTACCAAATTTTGTTTCTTGGAAGACCATGAAACAAGACAATTACCAAGAAATTGACATGTTCCACTAGTACTCTTCCTATCCACTCTACAACCTGCATAGTCGGCATCTGAAAACTCGTCATTGAGAATTCTCCAATTTTCGGATACCAAAGACTCATTCCAATAGTGCCCTTAACATTACGAATAATGCGTTTTACCGCAATTAAATGAGATTCTTTGGGACATGATTGGAATCTAGTACAAAGACACACACTAAACATAATATCTGGCCTACTAGCCGTTAACACAACAAACTACCAATCATACTTCTATATAATTTTATATCAACACACTTACCTTGGTCATCCTTATTAAGCTTGGTGGTGGTGGCCATTGGAGTGTTGCAAATTTTTGAGTCTTCAAGCCCAAATTTCTTGATGAGTTCCTTGGAGTACTTGGCTTGACATATAAAAATCCCATCACGCATTTGCTTGATTTAGAGTCCAAGAAAATAGTTCAATTCACCCATTAATGATATCTCAAATTCACGTTGCATACATTGTTCAAACTCCTTGCAAAGTAACTCATTAGTAGAACCAAAGATTATATCATCAACATATATTTGAACTATAAGAATGTCACTATCAACATGTTTAGTAAATAATGTGGTGTCTACTTTGCCTTTAACAAAATCATTTGAAAGAAGAAAACTAGAAAGCCTTTCATACCAAGCTCTTGGAGCTTGTTTTAAACCATACAATGCTTTATCAAGTTTGAAAATAAAATTTAGATGTACATGATCCACAAAACCGGGAGGTTGTTCAACATAAACTTTCTCATCAATAAAACCATTTAAAAATGCACTTTTTACATCCATTTGAAAAGGTTTAAAATTTTTATAGGATGCATAAGCTAGTGTGATCCGTATGGCTTCTAGCCGTGCTACGGGTGCAAAGGTCTCCTCAAAGTCAATTCCTTCAACTTGAGTGTAACCTTGGGCGACTAATCTAGCCTTAGTCCTAATAACATTTCCTGACTCATCCAACTTGTTCTTAAAAATCCACTTAGTACCAATTATTGGTCTATCATGGGGTCTAGGAATAAGGTGCCAAACTTGGTTGCGCTCAAATTGATTGAGCTCTTCTTGCATAGCTAGCAATTAATATGAGTCACCCTCGTCTTCGAGGAAGTTTTTGGGTTCAAAATGAGATATGAATGCATAATTCCTACACAAATCATGGAGTCTGGAGCGAGTGGTTACCCCTTTTGATACATCACCTATGATGAGATCTTTGGGATGATTTGAGGCGTATCTCCAATCTTTAAGAAGTGATTGTGATTGTTCCACTTCATCCTTTTGAACTTCACCGATAGGTTCTTGCTTGTCTTCTTGGATGGGTGAGTCCTTCAAGGATATTTTCTCCATGTCCTCACCTAATGAGTCAATTTCTACAACATTCTCAACAATAGCATTAGATTCTTCAAATTTAACATGTGTAGATTCTTCAATAGTATGGGATGATTTATTGAACACTCTATATGCTTTGCTAGTACTAGAATAGCCAACAAAAATTACTTCATAAGCCTTAGCATCAAATTTACCCAAATTATCTTTGGTGTTCAAAACAAAACACTTGTATCCAAAAACTTTAAAGTATGAAACATTTAGTTTTTTTAAATGATAAATTTCAAAAGAGGTTTTGAAAGTATTTTTACACAAATAAATACGATTTGATATGTAGCATGCGGTGTTTACGGCCTCGGCCCATAAGTATTGAGGGAGCCCATATTCACTTATCATAATCCTAACCATTTCTTGAAGAGTTCTATTCTTCCGTTCAACTACTCCATTTTGTTGTGGAGTTCTAGGACATGACATTTCATGCTTAATTCCCTTTTCATCACAATAAGTCATGAAGAGTTGGTTGACAAACTCTCCACCTCTATCACTTCTTATCCGTAAAATCAAAAATCCTTTTTCTTTTTCAACCCTCTTTCGAAAAATCTTAAAATGCGAAAAAGTTTGATCTTTATGCCCCAAAAAGAAAACCCAAGTGAAACGAGAGAAATTATCGACTAAAATAAAAACATATCTATTTCCATTTAAGCTTTTAGTTTTAGTTGGTCCAAAAAGATCCATGTGAATCAATTCTAAAGGCCTAGATGACATGATATCCTTGATTGGTTTGAAAGAAGACTTGGTTTGTTTACCAAGTTGGCACGCACCACAAATGCGGTCTTTTTCAAACTTCAAATAAGGAATACCCTTCACCAATTTCTTAGAATTAATTTTAGCAAGGTGATCAAAAGATGCATGTCCTAATCTTCTATGTCATAACCATGAAATTTCATCAAAAGCATTTAAACATTTAGTAGAACAATCCAAATTAAGCATGTCAATAATATAGACATTATTTTCACGAAATCCAGTAAGAATACAATCATTGGTTTTACAATAAAAAATTTTGCAAGAAGATTCATCAAACACAACTTTGAGACCACGATCACATAGTTGACTAATACTAAGCAAGTTATGTTTAAGCCCATCAACAAGAACTACATTTTCAATTAAAGGAGATGCACCAATCTTAATGTTACCTATACCGATGATGATGCCCTTGGAGTCATCTCCGAAGGTGACGGTGCCACCTTCAACGTATCTTGATAAGGTTGTAAAATTATTGATGTCCCATGTCATATGCCTTGAATAACCACTATCAAGGTACCACCGCTCCTTACGTCTTGGAGTCTTGGTGTGTACCTATATCAAATGATTTAAGACTTGATTTTGGTACCCAAATTTTCTTGGGTCCTAAAGCGTTAGTGTTTCGAATCCACACAAGATTATTTGTAATATTTATATGATCATAGCAAAATTTAGCTAAATGGCCATTCCGGCCACAATAAGTACATTTATAAATTCTTCCATATTTAAAAGCATAATGAGCATGTGGTTTATGAACATGTGGTTTGTGAGCATGGATAGTTTTCGCATGATTGACATGTGATGTGTTGGCATGATGAACATGTGAAGTTTTGGCATGAGATGTTTTATCATTTTTAGCATGTGGAGTCTGCATATGCTTCTTTGAAAACATTTCTTCTAATTTAGTATTGTTAAAAGCACATTCTTTTAAAACATTTCTCAAATCATTGATTCTAGTTTTTAACATGAAAAACTCATTTTCATCAATTTTAGGATATTTAGCTTTACAAGCAACTCTATAGGCATCAAAATCTCTTTGTGTTGAAATAAGAATAGAAGATAATTCATCCTTTTCTTTTGAAGAAATGGAAATTTGATTTTTAAGCATTTCATTTTCCTTTTTCAATTTTGAACACTCTTCCTTTTTATCATCAAAACTTTCTGAAAGTTCAGCAAAAGCTTGTAATAACAATTCTTTACTTATTTCACTTTCATCATCAAGTGATTGGGTAGTTACCTTAGGTGTGTTTGCCATGAAACACACATTTGTCGTGTCGACTTCATCTTCGGATGCACTTTCCGAATCCCAAGTGGCTTTGTACACCTTCTTTTCAACCGACTTCTTTTGCTTCAAGGAGGAGGATATCTTTTTCTTGAAATCTGGACAATCGGCCATGATGTGTCTGGGTTTCCGACAGTTGTAGCATATGATCTTTTTCTCCTCCTTCCCTTCCCATCGCCTTTTATTGTTAAGCTTATTCTTGCGTACATTCTCTTTACATTTCTCACAAGAAGAGATAGCTCTTCATCATCTTCTTCATCATCATAGTTGGTGGAGGAAGACTTGAAAGCTATAGACTTTTTCTTTTGAGGTACCGCATCTTCTCTAGCCTTCTTCTCCATCTCATGAGTCTTAAGATTTCCAATAAGACTTATGAGCTTCATCTCGTCTTTGTCATTCAACTCCTTCAAGGTGGTAGCTTTGATTTCCCATGACGAAGGGAGAGCACGAATCACCTTACGCACCTTTTGGTCATTGCTTATTTCATCACCTAGAGAAGAAAGAGCATTTGTAATCGTAGTAAATTTAGTAATCATATCATCATTAGATTCATCTTCTAGCATTTTAAAACTTTCATATTGGGAACACAAGAGATCTATTTTAGCTCTCTTGACTTGTGATGTTCCCTCGTGAGTGACTAATAAGTGTTGCCAAATCTCATAGGTGGATTTGTAATGGATAACCCGTGTTAAGTCATCCTCATTCAAAGCTAAAAGTAGGGCATTTTGAGCCTTTAAATTAGCATCAAATTCCTTGAAGGTAAGTTCGGACCAAGTGTCCTCCTCACTTTCGGGTCTACTAAAAGGCTTGGTCAAAAACTTAGCAACTAGACTACCTAGAGATTGTAGAAAAATGTTCATCCTAACTTTCCATATAGGAAAGTTGAGTCCATCAAATTTGGGAGGGGTCTTAATGTTATCGACTATCTTTACTAGTGAATGAATGAAGATATGAAAATAGTGATTAGCAAATTTAGGATCTCTCTAAGGATGTGAAGCCAAAAACTAGAGTCCTAGCTCTGATACCAATTGAAATCACCTAGAGGGGGGTGAATAGGTGATAATGCTAATCAATGCACAAATTTAAAATGATATGCAACGATCACTCGAAACAAGATTAGAAGCCGAATACCCCGTGAAGGGCTCTGAACTCCTTCCTTGTGATTCCTCTAAATAAGAGTTTGAGGTACACAATGCAATCTTGTTGTGAGAGTATTGATCGACAATATAATAATGAATGAAAAGCAAGTAAATAACACAAATAAACCAATCGCAAACACTGAGATTTGTTTCGAGGTTCGAGCACCCAGCTCTACGTCCCCGCCTTCACCCAGAAGGATTTCGAACCACTATAACTTCCACAAAGGATTACAACCACAAGGGAGTACCCAACTCCTCAATCACACTCCTCTAGTTCAGAGGTAGTGGAGCCACAAATACAATAATATCTTGGTGATCAAAAGACCACAAACTCTCTTTTGAAAAACTTTTCCCTTACAAAAACCCTAGAGAATAATGTATAGGATTGAAGCTCAAGTTTTGTAAGTGAAAAATAAAGCAAAGTTGAAGAGAGTTTTGAATCAAAAACTTTAGAGAAAAGTAAGAATTTAGAGCACAAAAACTGAGAGCAAAAACTTCTTTTAAAGAGACTCAAACTTTGATTTCTTTTGCAAAAATTGTTGTGTTCTTCTCAACCCTAATCACCCCTTTTTATAGGATAAAGGTAGGAATTAAAAGGTAAACCATAATGTTGATTAATCTGGAAAGATTAGACCCAAAACCAGCCTTAAAACTCGTTTGGAGAAGAAAAACACGTTTTAAAACGTGTTAAAAAAACTAGCCGTTAAGGCTGAAAAATCGCTCACGGTCGACCGGTCGGTCGACCGGTTTTCAAAAACATTTGACCGTTGCCAGCCCACGGTCGACCGCCTGGTCAACCGTCCCGAACAGAGACTAAGCTGCTTTCAGTCGGCCGAAGCTCGGTCGACTGATATGGGGTCCGGTCGACCGGGTAACATGCACACATGCACGCACCCAACGGTCAGAATTGCAGTCGACCGCCCGGTCGACCGTTCTGACCTGAAACAGAGCTGGTCGACCGTCCGATCGACCGTAACAGGTCAAAAACAGTTTTATATTTGAAAGAATGTTTTTGAAGATCTGATAATTTTCCAAAATAATTTTGGTCAAGACTTAGTACACTACATAAAATAGAGTTTGCAAATACTAAAATAGGTCTAGTAAAATATTTTATATAAAAGAGAAATATCTTTTGAAAATCATGTGCAAAAAGTGTGTGTGGGAAAATTGAGCTTCAACACTATACACTATCCTTTAACAAACTAAAATATATAAACTAGAAAAAGAAGTCTCCGAGCCGCGTTACGCCAAGCTAGAGCCTCCTCTCCTATGAAAGCGTCCTCTTGCGCCATTAACCTATCAACATGCTTTTAGCGCCATTATCCTTTCAATATGCTTAAAAACCATCAAGACTTGTACAAACCTAAAACTCATTCTAAAACAACTTATTAGTACCAAATAGGTTCTATGTGTTTTGTTATCATCAAAACTTAAACAAATAGAGAGTGTAACCTTTTGGGCCAACAAGAACATTAGATAAAACACCAGAAATCAATAATTGTTTAACAGTCAGAAACTGTTATTAGTCGACTAGTGTATGGAGGGTAGTCGACTAGGATATGACATTTTGCCTAGGTTAGTCAACTAGTCAAGTAATCAAGTCAACTACATCAAGACTGATACAGATGATAAGTTTCTGAAAACTATAATTAGTTAACTAGTAGAAAAAGTTAGTCGACTACAACATGAATTAGTCGACTAGCATTGTAGGTAAGTCAACTAATACTGCTAATAGTCAAGAAATAGAAAGTTGATATGTATCTGTGGAGAGACGTAGTCGACTACATAAAGAAGTAAGTCAATTAGAGGATATATTAGTCGACTAGACTTAGGTATAAGTCGACTACAAGACTCTATTGCGTGTGTGATCAAGACTTTTAACTTTCCATAAAAAATACACAAAAAAACCAATATCCTTGAGTAGTCTTAAGCACTTAGAATGCATCATTATCTTTTGAGATAGAGCTCTAATGCATCTGCATTATAAATGTTATCATCAAAATCTAAGTTCGAACATTCTCCCCTTTTTGATGATGACAGGTTGTGTGCATATAACTCCCCCTACAGAGATAAACTCCCCCTGCAGAGGACATGTTATAACAAATATAGAAAATAGGTGTTCTCCCCTTATAAAAAATATATCAAGACATATATATATATATTGCATTATATGTTAGAAATAACAATCAAGTATTCACTTTTTTTATAAGGTACCTATAAGATATACATTTTGAATGGTACCCATCATAACAAGATCAAAACATTAAACTTTTGGAACCCAAACCCAATTTGAATTTGGTTTCTATTTGTTAGTATACACATAATTATAAGAATTACATACATGATGTATATATGATGCAATATAAGTATTTTTATCCACAATACTTAAATTTTAGGAATCCATATATATTGTTCTTAATTCTTTTTGAAATAATATTAGTATTTCTTTTCACAAAAGAATTATATGGATTATGATTCTTTTCATAAACATATGTATATTTATATTTTGAAAAACCAAGACCAACATATGTAAATTTTTCAAGCTTATCTTATGAAAATCCAATACCAAAATGATTATTTGAAATCTTTTGATAAGATAATAAATCATTTAGATTTTTTTCCTTTATTAAATTTTGTCACATTTTCAAAATTGCTTCATACTTAATTTTGAAACTGATCATTTCTTTATCTAATATAGAAATTTTAGAACTTAAAGAAGTAGTTTCTTTTTGAAGTAAATCATTCTCTTTTAAGAAATTCTCATTATCCCTTTCTAAAGATAATATAACTTTTTCAAAGTCATCTTTTTGAGAATTTACAGAAGAAATTTGAGAAATTTAAACAAAATTTTCTTTATTGAGTCTTTCATTTTACTTTGTGAAAACTTTATTTTTAACCTTTTCATTCTTAAGATCATCATATAATTCATGAAATGCATCTAACAGTTCAGTATATTGTACCTCATCTTCTTCTTGAGCCATAAAACAAATATTGGCATGCTCAATAGCTTCTTCTTCATCTGAGGAAGATGAATCACTATTCTCTCATGATGCCTGATAATCTTTCTTTTTTTGAACACTTTGCTCTTGAATTTTTCTTTATTTTTGAGCAATAGGCAATCCTTCTTCATATACCTGTTTTATTACAATTAAAACATGTAGGATTAAACTTACCTTGCTTCAAGAACTTTCTGAATTTTCTTGAGAGCATTGCCATCTCCTCTTCATCATCAATTGAATTGTCCATATCTGTGGAAGGCAAGTACTTTCTTCTTTGATTGAAGTTGATGTTCATCATTCTTTCGATCTTCAAGTTGAACTTCATATGCCATTAAATTACTAATAAGTTTTTCTAATGACATTGTTGAGTAACCATTTATTTTTTTTATTGTAGTGATTTTCTTCTCCCAATCTGATGTGAGTGCATGATGAATCTAACTTTTTTCACTTGAGTGTATTCCTTTCCAAGGGCTACTAAGGAATTTGTAATGTTGGAGAACCTAGTAATCATTTCTGAAATTATTTTGTTCTCCTTCATTTGAAGAGTTCAAACCTGTCAATAAGAACATAAATTTTAGATTCTTTAACTTTATTAGTACCTTTATGGGTTACCTGTAAAATCTGCCATATTTGATTTGCAGATCTGGCCATTGACACGCGATTGAATTCTTCTTTGTTCAAGGCACAAAAAAGCGCGTTCATTGATTTGGCATCCAGATTTGCAGACTTCTTTTGTTCTTCACTTCACACGTTGTAATTGGTAGTCGGCTTGGTGCATGGTGCTTCTACTATGTTCCATAGTTCATAGTTGAGTGATTGCAAGTAGATCTTTATTCTACACTTTCAGTAGTTATAATTTGATCCATCAAATAGTAGTGGACGTTGTGTAGAATGTCCTTCTCTGAATTGCGATGAAGAAAACTCCGTTGCCATCCTTATATGTAGGGTGTTGACTGGGTACGTAGGGCGTTGGTAGTGTATGGCGGGCTCTGATACCAAATGTAGGATCTAAAAATTATATCAACACAAACACTAAAATAAAGATGAATAGCGTTAAATAAAATAACTTGCAAGAAAGGAAATAAATCTCAAAAAATATGCAAATGCAAATACAGGAGATTTTATCCTGGCTCGGTCCTCGTGACCTACGTACAGTCCCCAAGCAGCCCGTTTGAGACTTTTCTTATCCTGATTTTGTACACCTAAAATCAACTCCTTGTACACCACTTGACAAAACAACCTTTGTCAAATCCGTACAACTCTTCTCTACATCAAGAAGACAACAACTTGTACAACTTCTCTTCTACACCAAGAAGACACTCTTGTACAACCCTTCCCTTTAAATGATTACAATATATCCTATAAGCCTTGAAACTTGTATGTGATCGTGAACAAGACTTTTTATAGGTGGACTCTTAGAATTCTTCACAATAGAATAGGAATTGTGTGAAGAAATAAAAGTGAAATCTATTTTCTGGAAAACAGAATTTTTCAATAGAGTCTGGACAGAAAACTAATGATATTGAATTGGTGTAAACATCCTAGGACTGAAAGTACACCTAGAGGGGGGGTGAATAGGTGTATGGCTAATCTAATGACAAATGATGCGGAATTAAAAATAAGTTGCAACACACTTAGTGTAACCAAAGAGTGTAGCCGAATTCTCGGTGAAGGGCTCTGGACTATCTCCTCTAAATTCCTCTAAATAAGAGTTGAAGTGCTATATAAAGCATATTGTATATGGATAGAATCCAATATACATATAAGATATATATATCTATGTTTTTGACATGAAATACAAAACTGGTTAAACTGAAAACCAAACCAATAAACTTTGAACTTCTGTGTATGTGAACTTTGAAAAACACCTAGAGGGGGGGTGAATAGGTGTAAGTGCTAATCTAGAAACTAAATACAAGACTAAGTGCGCTAAATGCGGAAGCTAATGCAAATCTTGCAACACACTTAGTACAATCAACAAGTGTAGCCGAATTCCCCGTGAAGGGCTCTGGACTAACTCCTCTTGATTCCCCTTGAATGGGTTGAGGTGCTATGTGAAGCTCTTGTTGATTAGGTACAAGTGAGGCACACACAAACAACCAAGCATATAAGATATAACAATATGAATTATGCAAGGCACAACAAGCAATATATGATATGAATGAAGTATGATGCTTTGCACAAATAAATGAGAGAGAGTTAGAGAGACAATGGATCAATCGCAAAGGCCAAGATATGTTTCGAGGTTCGAGCACCTTGCTCTACATCCCCGCCTACACCACCGTGTAGGATTTCCAATCCACTATCAACGTCCACCGAGGACTCCCACCGAGGGAACCTTCACCGAGAAGGATTTGTTACAATACTTAGGAGTACCAAACTCCTCTCTCAAACAATCACCTCACACAAGAGGGGTAGGCCCTTAGCCAATACAACAACCAACAACCAACACCTCTATCGAAGAGGTTTACAACCAAATCTCCACCTCTCACTAGAGGGAGCAAACCAATCACCCGATCACCTCTACCTAAGAGGGATACAACAAGAATAAGGGTGTTTGCAACTAGTGGTTCCAAAAACCACAAACTCAATCTCTCTTTCTTTTTTCTCTTTTCTTTTCCACAAAAAAACAAGATCCTAATAGATTAGGATAGTATGATAGCTCAAGTGTGGAAAACTAGGTGTTTGAAAAACAAGCAACAAAGAAAAACACTTGGGAAAATCCTTGCAAAAGATATAGAATGAAAACCAAGACAAATCTCCCAAAATATTCTTTTCTTTGATTTTTCCAAAAACCTAAAACAATAAAGATTGAAAGATTAAAGCCCCAAACACTTTTGAAAACTTTTTTTAAACACTCTAGAAACCAGAAAATTTTTTCTTTAAAAAACTTGGCCAAAATCCCAAAGAGTTGGGGTTTATATAGGCCAAAACAGAAACTAGCCGTTAGAGCTGAGCTGGCAGCTCTGACAGGCAGCGGTCGACCGGCCCGGTCGACCGCCAACGGTCAGAAATATGACCGTTGGGCAACTGCGGTCGACCGGCCCGGTCGACCCAAACAAACAGAGAGCAGAGCTCTCGACCCGGTCGACCGGCCCGGTCGACCGTTTTTGTGTCTGCCCAGACGTGCACATCTATGCACGTCGGTCGACCCGACGGGTCGACTGGCTCTTGGTGCGGTCGACCGTCCGGGTCGACCGACCAGCCTGTCAGCACAAAAATAAGTCAGAAAATTTGGGAAAAATATTTTTCTAAAAATCTTTTAACACATCTAAAAATCCACAAAACTTGTTTTATCATTTTATATTGAAACTCAAACATGTGATAAAAATTTCAAGACAATATATCAACATATCAATTCATTTTTGTGTCTTGCCAATTTTATCAAAAAACAAAACTGGTCTTTTGTCAAACTTGATTTTTCCAAAATATGAATAGGATAGTCAAAATAAGTTTGTCTAGCAAGTTTAAAGCATGTATGTATATTTAGAACATATCTAATATACATAGAAATAAAGTAAACTTTTTTGATCTATTATCCATGAAAACCAAAATCCAAATCATGAAACGTGTGTGTATTGTGCACTTGAGCATATCAACTATACTAAACTTTACAAATGGATCTAAAACACACTAAATTAAACTAGGATACCTAAGTCTTTGTGTCATCAAGAAGACTTGCTCCAAAACTCCATCCATGGGCTAGGCAAAGTGTGATCTTGAAGCTTTGGCTCTGGAATCACTTGTGAAAGCTTCCAAACACCTTGTTGAAGCTAATCACCAACTAATATCTTGATTAATGATCTGAAACTTAAACATCATAAGATAATTAGTACACATAACTACATGAGTTAATCATCATCAAAACTAGAGTGGAAGGCCTTTGGGCCAACAATCTCCCCCTTTTTGATGATGACAAAACTCATGGAGTTATATATGCATGGATTAAAGTTAAGCTTCAAAGAAGCTCCCCCTTAACTCATGCATAACCAAATAAACATAATAATATGCAATGAAGGCTCTTAAAACATGAATGCATAAATATGCATAAACAATAAAGGTTCTAGATACCAATGAAATATTCAAAGCAAAGCATGCTCTAGATACCAATTAACAACCAATTAACAAATAAACATTTTCTAGATGCTCTAGATACCAACTCTAGATACCAATTAACATACATTAAACTATATTAAACTTAATATATGCAAAAACATAACTATGCATATATAAATCTCAAACAAACTCAAAATCTTTCTCCCCCTTTTTGTCAATCATCAACAAAGGGGTAAACAAGCAAAACAATAAATAAAATGAGGGGTAAAAATCTTTCATCCCCTTTTTGAGTCAATCAAAACAATACAAACAATGGTCTCCCCTTTTGTCTAAAACAAAAATAAGGTCAATAAGGGGTGACTTTAAAACCATGATATCAATTTAAAATATGTCAATGAAGCATCTTGATACCAATGAAAATAAACAAAGATTAATAAATGTTATATGCTATATACATTCATGAAGAGGAAGACGCTAAGTTAGCTTCCCTACACATATGCATTACATGAAGGAGGGATGTTAAGCCCTAATTCACATAACACACATTATGTAATGAATAAGAGGAGATGTGAAGCTCCCCCTACACACGTGTACCACATAAGGAAGAGATGTTAAGCTCTTCAATACACAATACACTTAACATGAATCTATATGTAGAAGAGATGTTAAGCTCTCCTTGCATATACGAAATTTAAATCTAAACTCTTGTATTTTACTTTAAACAAAATTTTAGATACCAATTGAAAAAACAATTTTTAGATACCAATTTAAAACACAAGACATCTTGATATCAATTGAAATTAAACATAATCAATTTTGAATGTCTAAACACAAATTTTGATACCAAATGTAAATGTTTTACCAATTGAAAAGATTTTTCATAGAAACATTGATACCAATTGTAAGAGTTATTCATTTTAAACATATGATACCAAATTCTAATTTTCAATCATAAAGTATGGGAGTACAAATACAAATTGAAAGACAAAATCAAATTTTCTCCCCCTTTATGAAATACAAACTAAAATGATGCATAGTCTTGATACCAATTTAAAGTAATCAATTGAAACAAAATTGAAACTCAAGCACTAGCATAAACACAAACATATATATATGTATGAAAAATAGATACCAATAGAAATTGATATTCTTGGAATTGAAATCATACATACATACAAAACAAATATGAGTATACAAGAAGATCAAAATGATACCAATTGAAAGAGTTCAATGATACCAATTGACATGGCAATAAGTTCAAGTGTATACATCATATTACTAATCCACCCATCTCATGCACAAGTTTAAAAGGATTTTCAATATAAACATACAAGGCATGGACTCCCATCCAACCTCCCATGGATGGTAGGGGTTTTCAAAAATAGATTTGAAAATTAAGTTTTGTTTGAAAATCACTACCAAATTGAAGAACACGAACTAGTTAAAATGGAAATTTTGTTAACTAGTACGAAATCCTTCAAGCAAGGAATAAAACAAAATTATTTTCATAAAACATGAAATCCACAATATAATCAACACTCTAATTCAATTAGGCACAAATATGACTCATGAAAACAAAACATGAGCAAGCAATAAATGTGAGTGTACAAATAAAGTGTGAATATCATAATCATGAAAATATTCAATTAAGCTCAATTATTCCTTAAACATTGAGAACACGAAAATCATCAAAACTTATTTAATCTTCATGGCATATGTATGTCAAGTACAAATTAAAATATACATACATATCCGAAACACAACGAGTCCACAAAATATATGCATTAAGGCACGTGGCTCAAAAGGATAAACATGTATATCTAATAGTTTGGACAAGATAGACATATACATGAAGTTTAAACATAAATACGAAATCAAGAAAAAAAATCTTCACCAAAACAAATTTCATTTCAAGGTATATGTATGAATTGTCAACACAATAAGTATACATACATATCCCTAAACACAATTGAGTCCATATATAGATTTGCATGAAAGGCAAATGACTCAAGGGGTATACATGTATATCTTAAAGTTTGGCAATACAAACATATACATGAAGTGAAAACTCATAAAACAAATTCAAAAATGGAATACAAGTTTGAAATGTATGAATCATCAAAACTAGACTATACTAGTACATCTAATGGGTTCAAATAAGCATTCAAGCCAAACATATTATAGATTTATTTGTAGCCCACTATATGCACAGGTATAAGTCCTAGTCTTAATGAAAACTAACATCTAAACAAGTAATCTAAACATGAAGCATCAAAACAAGTATAAAAACCATCATGATAAAACTAAAACATGATTACTATGTAAATTCACATGTATTAGATTCATGATGTACATTATAGCTTAAACAAAAGTGAGAACACTAAGTATGGGTTCACATAAGCATGTGTGTCTCAAATACTATACATGTATGTCAAGGATCTAATAAACATGGTATTTACATACTAGTCCATAGATAATGAAACATGCTATAAACATCAAAACATGCTAAAAATAAACATGGAAAGCATGTAAACAATAAATGGGAGTAAAGGATTGTTACCAAAACCGAAGAAGCAACTTTCCTTGTCTCCAAAACATGGTGATCATCTCCACCAAACCTTCCCTTGAAAGTGATGCATCCAATTGATTTTCTTTAAGTCCGGAACGCATCCACTCCAAGGTGCTATCACTCTCACGTCATGTGAGAGCCCACACCTACATCATAAACAATAGGAGGGGTGGTCTTTGGTACCCACATCTTGTTGGGTCCATGGGGGTTAGTCTCATTTCTAACCCAAACAAAATTCTTTGCTAAATTAGGAGTATGTAATCTATCATAGCAAAATTTAGCAAGGTGGCCCTTACGTCCACAATGTGTACAAGTGTACACATGAGCATACATATGGTGATGGGTGTGTCCGTGAGGAGCATGTGTATGCCGTGGAGGGTGTGCATGCATAAAAGTTGGAGCTTGTTTCTTTCGAACCAAGGATTCCAAGCGAGTGTGGTTCATGGCACATTGGCTCATAGTGGAGCCCAAACAATCTACCTTCTTCTTAAGCATGGATATATCATTATTAATCTTAGAAGAAGAGGTACATGCATTAGGTAGACTAGATGAAGAAGCTACACTAGCATGGCAAACATGTGCATCAATCTTATTTTGCAAAACAATATTCTTATCTAAGCAAACATTCAACTCATTTGAAATAGAAATAATTTTGTTTTTCAAATCAACATTCTCTTTTAAAACAAAATCTACTTTTGAAGACAAGTTCTCATTTTTCTTCAAAAGAACATGGCAATCATTTTTAGAATTTAAAAATTCATTTTCTTTAAGTGCAAGTTCTAATTGAGATCTCAATGAATCCCTTTCATTATAGACCTCAACCTTCTCTTGCAAAACATTGTTAAGTCTAGCATGCAAACTCTTATTTTCTTGTTCAATTCCTAGACTTTTTTTTTTCAACAAATTATATTTTTCTATTAATTTTTCACACACAATAGAAAGTTCTTCATTCAAAGCATGAGGATCAACATAATCATTTGAAGAACTAGCACAATCATCATTATCTAAGTGGGGTTCCGAATGTACCTCAAGGGAGTCATTCCCTTGGACCATGAAGCATTGTGAATCGGATTCTACACTAGATTCCTCCGGTTGATTTGGCACTTGAAGCTTGGAGGCGGTGGTTGTTGTCAACTTGTTCCACACTACAAAAGCGGAATCAAGGTTAGAAACACTCATAAGATAATCTTTAGATAAAGTGCTTCTAATGGCCTCTAGGGCTTGTGCATTGGCCCCTATATGATTGCTATCACTAAGGAAGGATTCCTTGGTAATGGCAAGGTAAACTTTATGACCGAGGGTTTGTAAGTAAACGGTCATCCTAATCTTCCAAACATGAATGTTGGAAGGGTCAAATATAGGTGGGGTCATGAAAGCCATGGTAAACTATATGTGTGCAAACAAGCAAATGCAAACAAAAGATTAGCAAGCAAATGGATCTCACTCCTAGGATGTTAAGCCTAATATCAGGAGCACTAGCTCTGATACCAATTGAAAAACACCTAGAGGGGGGTGAATAGGTGTAAGTGCTAATCTAGAAACTAAATACAAGACTAAGTGCGCTAAATGCGGAAGCTAATGCAAATCTTGCAACACACTTAGTACAATCAACAAGTGTAGCCGAATTTCCCGTGAAGGGCTCTGGACTAACTCCTCTTGATTCCCCTTGAATGGGTTGAGGTGCTATGTGAAGCTCTTGTTGATTAGGTACAAGTGAGGCACACACAAACAACCAAGCATATAAGATATAGCAATATGAATTATGCAAGGCACAACAAGCAATATATGATATGAATGAAGTATGATGCTTTGCACAAATAAATGAGAGAGAGTTAGAGAGACAATGGATCAATCGCAAAGGCCAAGATATGTTTCGAGGTTCGAGCACCTTGCTCTACATCCCCGCCTACACCACCGTGTAGGATTTCCAATCCACTATCAACGTCTACCGAGGACTCCCACCGAGGGAACCTTCACCGAGAAGGATTTGTTACAACACTTAGGAGTACCAAACTCCTCTCTCAAACAATCACCTCACACAAGAGGGGTAGGCCCTTAGCCAATACAACAACCAACACCTCTATCGAAGAGGTTTACAACCAAATCTCCACCTCTCACTAGAGGGAGCAAACCAATCACCCGATCACCTCTACCTAAGAGGGATACAACAAGAATAAGGGTGTTTACAACTAGTGGTTCAAAAAATCACAAACTCAATCTCTCTTTCTTTTTCTCTTTTCTTTTCCACAAAAAAACAAGATCCTAATAGATTAGGATAGTATGATAGCTCAAGTGTGGAAAACTAGGTGTTTGGAAAATAAGCAACAAAGAAAAACACTTGAGAAAATCCTTGCAAAAGATATAGAATGAAAACCAAGACAAATCTCCCAAAATATTCTTTCTTTGATTTTTTCAAAAACCTAAAACAATAAAGATTGAACGATTAAAGCCCCAAACACTTTGAAAACTTGTTTAAACACTCTAGAAACCAGAAATTTTTTTCTTTAAAAAACTTGGCCAAAATCCCAAAGAGTTGGGGTTTTTATAGGCCAAAGCAGAAACTAGCCGTAAGAGCTGAGCTGGCAGCTCTGACAGGCAGCGGTCGACCGGCCCGGTCGACCGCCAACGGTCAGAAATATGACCGTTGGGCAACTGCGGTCGACCGGCCCGGTCGACCCAAACAAACAGAGAGCAGAGCTCTCGACCCGGTCGACCGTTTTTGTGTCTGCCCAGACGTGCACATCTGTGCACGTCGGTCGACCCGACGGGTCGACCGGCTCTTGGTGCGGTCGACCGTCCGGGTCGACCGACCAGCCTGTCAGCACAAAAATAAGTCAGAAAATTTGGGAAAAATATTTTTCTAAAAATCTTTTAACACTTCTAAAAATCCACAAAACTTGTTTTATCATTTTATATTGAAACTCAAACATGTGATAAAAATTTCAAGACAATATATCAACATATCAATTCATTTTTGTGTCTTGCCAATTTTATCAAAAAACAAAACTGGTATTTTGTCAAACTTGATTTTCCAAAATATGAATAGGATAGTCAAAATAAGTTTGTCTAGCAAGTTTAAAGCATGTATGTATATTTAGAACATATCTAATATACATAGAAATAAAGTAAACTTGTTTTGTTCTATTATCCATGAAAACTAAAATCCAAATCATGAAACGTGTGTGTTTTGTGCACTTGAGCATATCAACTATACTAAACTTTACAAATGGATCTAAAACACACTAAACTAAACTAGGATACCTAAGTCTTTGTGTCATCAAGAAGACTTGCTCCAAAACTCCATCCATGGGCTAGGCAAAGTGTGATCTTGAAGCTTTGGCTCTGGAATCACTTGTGAAAGCTTCCAAACACCTTGTTGAAGCTAATCACCAACTAATATCTTGATTAATGATCTGAAACTTAAACATCATAAGATAATTAGTACACATAACTACATGAGTTAATCATCATCAAAACTAGAGTGGAAGGCCTTTGGGCCAACAAACTCGAGCATATCAAGACTGTCTACCTTTACACAAGATCTAAACACTAAACTAAACACAAACTGAAGTCTTCTTGTCTCCAAGCCTACTCGATCCAAACATGATCTAATTAGCTTGACTCCAACCGAGTACTAGATGCGATCTTGACGCTCGAGCTCTTGAATCAACATGTGAAAGCTCCAAAACTCCTTTTTTGAAGCTAAACACCTACTAATATCTTGGTCAATCACTGAAACTATTTAAAAACAAGATTATTAGTAAACTATAACTACATGAGTTAATCATCATCGAAACTTGAGTGATGGGCCTCTGGGCCAACAATCTCCCCTTTTTTGATGATGACAAAATTCATGGAGTTATATATGCATGGATTAAAGTTAAGCTTCATAGAAGCTCCCCCTTAACTCATATATAGCAATAAATAATAAAGATATTCAATGAATGCATAAGCCAAATAACACATATATGCATAAATGAAGAATACATCTCCCCTTTTTGCATAAACAAAACATATATGCTCTGATACTAATTGAAAAATAAACATGCATATATAAATTCTCAAAATGCTTCTTCCCCTTTTTGTATAAAACAAGGAAATAAAATAAACATGCATATAAATGACATAAACATGCATATATAAAACTCCAAATTTCTATCCCCCTTTTGTCAAATCATCAACAAAGGGGCATAAATAAACTCAAAAAAAATTTCTCACCCTTTTCTTTGTCAAATCAAATAAGAATGATGTATATGCGATTTACATTCATGAAGAGGAGAGACGTAAAGTTAACTCCCCTTGCATACATGCATTACATGAAAAGAGATGACTAAACCCTAATCATATAACGCATAATATACAATGTATAAAAGGAGATGTGAAGCTCCCTCTACACACGTGTAAGCCATAGAGAGGAGAGGTCAAGCTCCTCAATATGAGATACACTCAACATGAATCTATATATAGAGAAGATGTTAAGCTTCCCTTGCATATAAGCAAAACATATCAAAATAATATGATACCAATTGAAAAATATATCAATTTATGATAAAGGTACACATTAAAACATTATGATTCTAATTTATGATACCAATTAAAAATAAACAAAACATTTTTAAGATACCAATTGAAAGTAAACAAAATTTTTAAGATACTAAAAGATACCAACTGAAAATATCTTGATACCAATTTAAAATATCTTGTAAATTTTGATATCAATAGAAAATGAAACATTGTATGTTTTTGATACCAATTGAAATATATATATTGTAAATCTTGATATCAAATGAAAGTAAAAACCAAATTATTTTAGGTAAACATAACTCACATCAATATAGATACTAATTTAAAATGAAATATGATTCCAATATTGAAAATG
Source organism: Agave tequilana (assembly GCA_038442645.1). NCBI lineage: Eukaryota > Viridiplantae > Streptophyta > Magnoliopsida > Asparagales > Asparagaceae > Agave > Agave tequilana. Next base: position 24,766 of record JAVJIF010022839.1, read on the forward strand.
TTAACATATACTAAAATAAAGTTTTTTTCATTATAAAGAATGGGTGTATAGATGCCAATTGAAAATAAAATCGATTGAAAGATAAAACACAAATTTCTCCCCCTTTATGAAATATCAATAAAAATGATGCATAAGCTTGTATAAGATACTAATTGTAAAATAATTGACATTAAGAAAAAAAATCAAGCTTAGCAAAAACATAATTTGTACTTTAAGATGTAAAGATATTGTAAGCACAATCAAATCACATATATATATATGTATGTAAATATAAATACCAATCGAAATTGATACTATTTGAAGTTTAAAGCATACTTAAATAGAAAACAAAATATGAGTATACAAAAATATATCAATTGTGATACCAATTGAAAATATAATGAGAATTAAGTGTATAACTCATACTACCTCCCTTTCATGCACATGTTTAAAAAGATTTTCAATTTGCGCACAAGGCATGGTCGCCCATCCATCCGCCGTTAGAAAGAAGGGGTTATCAAAAATAATATTTGAAAATAATTTAACATGTTTGAAAATTCTTCCAAAATGAAGAAATACACAACTAGTTTTATGATAATCTTGAAAATTAGTATGAAGTCCTTCAAGCAAGGAATAAAAACATGAATGAATTCATGAAAACATGAAAATCACATGATCATCGACACTCAAATAGCAATAAAACTCATATGAAATTTTTTACCAAACATGAAAATCATCAAAACTAAATATACTTCAAGGTATATGTATGTCTAGTTAAAACTAAAAGTATACATACATATCCCAAACACAAATGAGTCCATAATAGAATTTGCATGAAAAGCAAGTGACTCAAGAGTATACATGTATATCTAAAGTTTTAAACAAAATTAACATATACATGAAGCTAAACACATTATTATGAAAAATATGTACGAAAAATAGGGAATACAAGTCAAAATGTAAGAATCATCAAAACTAGACTATACTAGTACATTTAATGGGTACAAATGAGCAATTAAGCACAAACATATAAAATCAAATGTGGCTCATTAGTTGTACAAGTATATACACAAGTTTTAATGAAATCTACATCCAAACACGTAATCAAAACATGAAGAACAAAATCATAAACATAAACCAATATGATCATTATGTAAATGCACATGTCTTAGACTAGGATATACAACATAGCAAAACTATAGTGAGAACTCAATAATATAAATCCATATAAAACATGAGTGCATCTCAAAAACTACATATGTATATTACAAGTCTAATTATCATGGTATTTAATATAATAATCATAAAGCACCAAAACATGCTAAAAATCAATAATTTAAAAGCATGTAAACAAAATAAGGAGTTAGAGATAGTTACCAAAATCATTAGGGCTACTCCTAGGTCTCCAAAACATGATGGTCCTCCCACCAGACTTCCCATGAAAGTGATGCATCCAAAAGTATCACCATATAGCTCGGAACGCATTCACCTCAAGGCACCAACACATCTCACGTCATGTGAGAGCCCACACCTACATCAAATACAATAAAAGTGGATTTTGGTACCCATACTCTATTGAGTCCATCGGGTTTAGCAACCTTCCTAGCCCAAACAAATTATTTGCAAAATTTGAATCATTTAGTCTATCATAACAAAATTTTACAAGGTAGCCCTTACATCCGCAATGTGTATAAGTATACACATGAGTATACTTTGAATCACGTGTATGAGCATAATGAGCATGTGTATGCTGTATATGGTGTGCATACATATGAGGAGCATATTTCTTATGAAACATGGATTTCAACCGTGTGTGGTTCATGGCACATTGGCTCAAAGTGGAGCCCAAACAATCAATACTCTTCTTTAAAGCATATATATCATTTGTAATGCTAGAAGAAGAAGTGGAGCACGCAATAGGTATACTAGATGGTGAAGTATGACAAACATGTGAATCTAAATTATTTTTTAAAGAAATATTTTTCTTAGAAACTAAATCCAATTCCTTTGAAATTAAAGCAATTTTATTTTTCAAAGATTCATTTTCTTTTAAAACAAAATCAAGTTTTGAAGACAAGGTTTTATTTTTCTTCACATCATCATCACAATCATTTTTATTCTTTAAAAGTTCATTTTCCTTTAAGGCAAGGTCAAGTTGGGATTTCAATGAGTCCCTTTCATTTGAAATCTCATCCTTCTCTTGCAAAATCAAATCAAGTTTTGAACACAAATTCTTATTTTCTTTATTTAATTTAAGAGTTTTCTTTTTCAAAAGTTAGTATTTTTCTAATAGATTTTCACAAACAATGAAAAGTTCTTCATTTAATGCATCAGCATTAATATAATCATCATTTGAAGAACTAGCACAATCATCTAGATGAGTATCCGAGTTTACCTCAAGGGAGTCATTCCCTTGGACCATGCAACAAGCTTGTTCGGATTCATCCTCACTAGATTCCTCCTCCACATATTTCGTCGTTTGTAGCGCAGGAGAGGTCAAAGTGTTCCACACTGTAAAAGCGGAATCACAATGAGAAACTATAGACAAATATTCTTTACTTAATGTTTACCTAAGTGCCTCTAAGGCTTGTGCATTGGCCTTTATATGCTTGTTATTATCAAGATAGGATTTCTTGGTAGTAGTAAGGTACACATGCAATCCTAGGGCTTTCAAATAAGCACTCATCCTAATCTTCCATACATCGATGTTAGAAACATCAAACATAGGAGGGGTCATGAAATTCATGAGTATATAAACTATATGTGTGCAAATGCAATGTTAGATTAGCTAACCAAGATCTCACTCCTAGGTGGTTAAACCTAATATCAGGAGCGTAGGCTCTGATACCAATTAAAGTACACCTAGGGGGTGAATAGGTGTTTGGCTAATCTAATGACAAATGATGCGGAATTAAAAATAAGTTGCAACACACTTAATGTAACCAAAGAGTGTAGCCGAATTCTCGGTGAAGGGCTCTGGACTATCTCTTCTAAATTTCTCTAAATAAGAGTTGAGGTGCTATATGAAGTATATTGTATATGGATAGAATATAATATACATATAAGATATATATCTATGTTTTTGACATGAAATCCAAAACTGGTTAAACCGAGAACCAAAACCAATAAACTTTAAACTTGTGTGTGTATGTGAACTTGAGCATATCAATACTATTTACCTTTACACAAGATCTAAACACTAAACTAAATACAAACTGAAGTCCTCTTGTCTCCAAGACGACTCGATCCAAACACGATCCAACGAGCTTGACTCCAACCGAGTACTAGATGTGATCTTAACGCTCGAGCTCTTGAATCAACATGTGAAAGCTTCAAAACTCCTTTGTTGAAGCTAAACACATACTAATATCTTGGTCAATCACTGAAACTATTTAAACACAAGATTATTAGTAAGCTATAACTACATGAGTTAATTATCTCAAAACTAGAGTGATGGGCCTCTGGGCCAACAAGGATAACATCCCTACTTATAGCTGAAATCAATGGTCAGTTAGGAAAGTTATCAACTCAAATTTGAATATCAGAATGTTGGATAAAATACCAAAAATCAATAACTGTTTAACAGTCAGAAACTCTTATTAGTCGACTAGGGTATGGAGGGTAGTCGACTAGGATATGACATTTTGCCTTGGTTAGTCGACTAGTCAAGCAATCAAGTCAACTACATCAAGACTGATACAGATGATAAGTTTTTAGAAACTATAATCAGTCGACCAGCAGAAATGGTTAGTCGACTACAATATGAATTAGTCGACTAGCAGTGTAGGTAAGTTGACTAATACTGCTAATAGTCAAGAAACAGAAAGTTGATATGCATTTGTGGAAAGACAAAGTCGACTATATAAAAGAATAAGTCTATTAGAGGATATATTTGTCGACTAGACTTAGGTATAAGTCGACTACAAGACTATATTGTGTGTGTGATTAAGGCTTTTAACATTCTATAAAAAATACATAAAAAATAGCGAATATCCTTGAGTAGTCGTGAACATTTAGAATCCATCATTAGCTTTTGAGATAGAGCTCTAATGCATCTGTATCATAAATGTTATCATCAAAATCTAAGTTCCAACAACATCGTCTTGGACTTCCAAGCCCTCTGTAAACAGGTTTGTCCCTGATGCCTACAGGGTTGAGGACTTCTCTGCTCTCTATATGATAAGAAGGACTAAAGAGGATGATCATTTCTTCATCGAGCGGGAAGCTGATTGTCAACTTGGCAGATGCTGACCACGGGTTGTGTGATACCATCATCCGAGTCTTTAGGATTTGGGAGACATTTGTGCAAAAGGATTGTGGCATCTTTCCAACTTCATGGAGCAAAAGGCAGCACAGTGGCATCACAATCACTGCGGGGGATCAAGGAGAGGGTCCGACACCTGCTCCAGATCAGCGTTGACTACCACAACTAGAGCTAGTTATTGGATCCAAATCAGTATTTCCTTCCCCCAGCTGTCTCAGGGCATCAGGAAGATGCAGGTTTTGCTCTCATGACTGAGACGGTCATGGAGATGGATGGTGCAGGGGCGAGCGCTGCTTTAGCTCAGAGGGTGAGTCCTTCAAAGAGAGGCCTCAAACTGAGGCCTGAAGCACATGAGAAGCGTCTTGCTTAGGATGACCAGCCCCGGGAAGAAGGTAGTGTCAGAGCCTGACGCTCAACTTGACGAGGAAGAGGAAGAACCTGAACTAATGCTCGTGCACCATAAGTGGAAGCTCTCCGACCAGGTCGGCCCGCAGGTAGGAGTGGTTTCGTACCGAGAGTGCTTTCCATTGTGCTAGACTTGGCTTTGACTTGAGAGTGTCTTATTTTACAGAAGAAGAGCCGATATGATTATGGTTCCATTGCAGATGACATGGAGTGGAGGCTGATGGAGTTGGAGGGGCCTGATCCAACAGTAAGGTAAGAGTCCCAGGGAGAGGCTTGTTGGAACATGTTTCGATGTAGACTTTGTGAAGCATTTCATTTGGAGCTCTAACACATGACGAATCAAGAGTTCTACATGATCAAGATATCCCAAGGAGAGTTGATATGATGTATTTTGTAAAGATGAAATAGCATGTAAAAAGTCTTGACACATACACTCATATCATTGTCCTGTTAGTCGACTTACAGTTCCTTATAGTCGACTAATACCATGTGTAGTCGACTTGACCCAAACCCTAGTCGACTAAGTCTTGTGTCCAAAACAGACCCAACTCTCTGTTTCTGCATTAGTCGACTTGACAGTAAAATGTAGTCGACTAATAGCATTTGTAGTCGACTAATCCCTTGCCCCTAGTCGACTAATAGCTGGTCCAGTCGACTTATAAGTAGTTGCAGTCGACTTGATTCAGTTATCCAGAAAACTGTCAGTCCAACGTATCTTACCCTAGTCGACTTATAGTCAAATCTAGTCGACTTATAGTAGGAAAATTGCCTAGTCTAGTCGACTAACTCCATAGGCAAGTCGACTATAGGCAGTTTCTGACTGTTGGACAGTTTTCGTTATCTGGTCTTTTGTGCAACGAATTCCAACGTTCCAATTGTTTGAATTGCACCTATAACTACCCTAACTTACCCTAGTCTTCAGCTATAAAAAGGGTAGTTAATCCAAGGGCCAAACATCAATCCAAATCTTAAGTTTTCCAAGTCAAAATTCTGCCAAACCTGAAAACTGAATTTTCCACTTCAGTTCTTCACCAAAAGTCATTTCCATTGTGAAGTTCTCTGAAGTTTCTCCTATACTAGACCTTGTCCACGTTCATACACAATACCAAGGCTTATAGGAAAGTTGTAATACTCAAAGCAAGCATTGTACACGGGTGGCTTCTTGGTGTAGAGGCAGTTGTACAAGGTGAAGTTTGTTCTCTAGGTGGAAGAGAAGGTGTTCTCTTGGATGTAGAGAAGGTGTACACATTTGGCAAAGGGGATTTGTCAAGTGGTGTGCATGGTTGTGATTTTGGGTGTACAAAATCAAGGATAAAGGAAAATCTCAAGCGGGTGGCTTGGGAACTGGATGTAGGTCACGAGGACCGAACCAGGATAGATCTCTCTTGTTTGCGTTTGTCTATTTTCTGAGGTTTGTTTTCCTTTTTGCAAGTTTATTTATTTGCTTAACGTTAATCTTTCTTGTTTAGTATTTGTGTTGATTTGGTATTTTAGATCCATAAGTGCCAACAGAGAAAGTTTCGCATTTGGCATCATCTCGGGACCAACAATTGGTATCAGAGCGGGTCTCACATTTGGTACCTAGTCAACAACAAGGATGGCAACGGAGTTCCCTTCGTCACAATTCAAAGGACATTCTACACAACGTCTACCGCTATTTGACGGATCCAACTACAACTATTGGAAGTGTAGAATGAAGATCTACTTGCAATCGCTCAACTATGAACTTTGGAACATTGTTGAAGCATCGTACACCAAGCCAACAACCAACTACAACGCTTGGAGTGAGGATCAAAAGAAGAATGCGAACCATGACGCCAAAGCGATGAATGCCTTGTTCTGTGCCCTAACCAAAGAAGAGTTCAACAGAGTGTCAATAACCACTTCTGCACATCAAATATGGCATACTCTTCAGGTAACACACGAAGGCACAAGTAAAGTTAAGGAATCTAAAATATCTATTCTTTTCCACAGGTTTGAATTATTCAAAATGGAGGAGAATGAACCATATCCGAAATGGTTACAAGATTCACCGACATCACCAATTCCTTAGCATCTCTTGGAAAGGACTACACCCAAGTCGAAAGAGTTCGTAAGATCCTTCGTGCACTCACACCAGAATGGGAGAAGAAGACAACCGCAATTGAAGAAGCCAATGATCTCTCAACTTTGTCGTTAGAAAACCTAATCGGTAATCTAATGGCATATGAAGTGCAATTGGAAGAAAGAAAGAAGGAGGAACGACAACACCGCTCAAAGAAGAAAGAACTCGCCTTCCATGCATCCTCCGACACGGACGATTCCAATGACGATGAAGAGGAGATGGCAATGCTTTCAAAGAAATTCAGGCGATTCTTAAAGTAAGGTAAATTCAAATGCTTTAATTGTAATAAACCAGGTCATATGAAGATGGATTGCCCATTGCTCAAGAATAAAGGCAAATACATGAGCAAAAAGTTCAGAAAGAAGAAAAACTACGAAGCATCATCAGAATGCAGTGATTCATCTTCTTCAGATGAAGAAGAAACCACTGAACGTGTCAACTTATGTTACATGGCACTAGAAGATGATGAGGTATCATTTTCTGAACTTTCTGATGCATTTCATGAATTGTTTATTGATCTGAAAAATGAAAAATTAAAAAATAAAGTTTTATCAAAAGAAAATGAAAAACTTTTAAAGGAAAATTCATGTTATGCTTTACAAGTATCTTCTATAAATTCTCAACAAGATGAGTTTGAAAAGTCATATCATCTTTGAAAAATGAAAATGAGAAGTTTATAAAAGAGAACATTTTTCTGAAAAAGGAAACTGAATCTTTGAATAAAAGGATTTCTATTTTAGATAAAGATATTTCAGTTTTTAAAAAGAAATATGAATATCTTTTGCAAAATGTGACTAAGTTCAATAAAGGAAAAGAAAAAATTGAATGATTTATTATCTTTTCAGAAGTTGTCACATGATAATCATTATGGTATTGGATATAATGAAAAGTCTTCATATGTTAGTAATCCATATGTGAAAAGAAAGTCTAATCATGTTTCAAAAAGAATTAAGACAAAGTTTATATGGATTCCTAAGAATTTAAGTTTTCATGATAAAAATACATATATTGCTTCATACATTCATGATATATGTAATTCTTGCAACTATGTGTATACTAACAGGTGGAAACCAAATTCTAAATGGATTTGGACTCCTAAATGTTAATATATTCTTTTATGTTTGGTACCATCTAACGTCTATCTTGCAGGTACCATGTAAAAATTGATAAGAACATATATATATATATATATATATATATATATATATATATATATATATATAATATATATATATATATATATATATATATATATATATATATATATATTTACTAATATATTTGTTGCAGGGGGAGAACAAAGTCTTTTCATATTTGTTATAACCCAAATTCTGCAGGGGGAGGAAAATATAACATATTTTCTGCAGGGGGAGCACTTGTGCACACAAAGCGTCATCATCAAAAAGGGGGAGAATGTTGGAACATGTTTCGATGTAGACTTTGTGAAGCATTTCACTTGGAGCTCTAACACATGACGAATCAAGAGTTCTACATGATCAAGATGTCCCAAGGAGAGTTGATATGATGTATTTTGTAAAGATGAAATAGCATGTAAAAAGCCTTGACACATACACTCATATCATTGTCCTGTTAGTCGACTTACAGTTCCTTATAGTCGACTAATACCATGTGTAGTCGACTTGACCCAAACCCTAGTCGACTAAGTCTTGTGTCCAAAACAGACCCAACTCTCTGTTTCTGCATTAATCGACTTGACAGTAAAATGTAGTCGACTAATAGCATTTGTAGTCGACTAATCCCTTGCCCCTAGTCGACTAATAGCTGGTCCAGTCGACTTATAAGTAGTTACAGTCGACTTGATTTAGTTATCCAGAAAACTGTCAGTCCAACGTATCTTACCCTAGTCGACTTATAGTCAAACCTAGTCGACTTATAGTAGGAAAATACCTAGTCTAGTCGACTAACTCCATAGGCAAGTCGATTATAGGCAGTTTCTGACTGTTGGATAGTTTTCGTTATCTGGTCTTTTGTGCAACGAATTCCAACATTCCAATTGTTTGAATTGAACCTATAACTACCCTAACTTACCCTAGTCTTCAGCTATAAAAAGGGTAGTTAATCCAAAGGCCAAACATCAATCCAAATCTTCAGTTTTCCAAGTCAAAATTCTGCCAAACCTGAAAACTGAATTTTTCACTTCAGTTCTTCACCAAAAGTCATTTCCATTGTGAAGTTCTCTGAAGTTTCTCCTATACTAGACCTTGTCCACGTTCATACACAATACCAAGGCTTATAGGAAAGTTGTAATACTCAAAGCAAGCATTGTACACGGGTGGCTTCTTGGTGTAGAGGCAGTTGTACAAGGTGAAGTTTGTTCTCTTGGTGGAAGAGAAGGTGTTCTCTTGGATGTAGAGAAGGTGTACACATTTGGCAAAGAGGATTTGTCAAGTGGTGTGCATGGTTGTGATTTTGGGTGTACAAAATCAAGGATAAAGGAAAATCTCAAGCGGGTGGCTTGGGGACTGGATGTAGGTCACGAGGACTGAACCAGGATAAATCTCTCTTGTTTGCGTTTGTCTATTTTTGAGATTTGTGTTCCTTTTTGCAAGTTTATTTATTTGCTTAACGTTAATCTTTCTTGTTTAGTATTTGTGTTGATTTGGTATTTTAGATCCATAAGTGCCAACAGAGAAAGTTCCGCATTTGGCATCATCTCGGGACCAACAAGGCTTCTCCTACTGTGTCTTAGGAGGACGGTCCTGATGAACAACCTAAGCTCATCGAAGTTATGGATTTCTTGAGTGCCCTCCCCAAGATATGAGTCCTCACGGGGTCAGTTCTCTGAGGGGTGTTTCTGAGGTGTCTCCCTGGCTGAGACCGCTCTATCCCTCCCCTTGGAGCCTATAGTTAAGGCTCAGCAGGCTAGGGAGGATGTATTCATAGGGACCTCAGCCGCTGTCCGCTCCTCTATAGGAACATCCCAGGAACTTCCCGTTCAGAGCTCCCAGTGGGGAATATTTTTGCAGAGGGGAGATTGTAAGATGGCTCTCAGGCATGGAAACTTCCTTCGAGGCCTGGAAGAGTTTGAGAGGGTCCGTCGAGGGGCCTGATCAGGTTGCTGGAGAACGATGTATTTCAGGTAAACCTTAATTGTTTATTGCTTTCCATTGGATAAGTAGTCCTCCTAACCGCCCTGTTGTAGGATGTGGTGTCCGTTGTCCAATCCCTGGGTCTTTAGCAGGCCACCCTAATGGAGAAGCATTTGGCTATCATTAACCTCTATAGTAATGTCGAGGAAACATCTGTGGTGAGAAGGGAGGTTGACGAGAAGCTCGTCAACCTCCAGGCTGACTTGGGCCAAGAGCTAGCCGCTCTTCGGGGTCGGGAAGAAGAAATAGCTCGATTTTGGGGGGGGGGGAGCTTGAAGAGAAGATCACTGAGTCGCTCAGGCAGTCCACGAAGTTGGCGCAGAAGGACTCTGATCTCCAGTCCACCCGGAGGGAGTTGGGAGAAGCATGCTAGCTGGCCGAGGCCACCCAGGCCGAGTGTGATCGCGAGAGGGCGGCCTTCCAAGTGGATAAGGAAGGCTTGTTGTGTGATTCGAATCAGGTGTAGGTTGATGTAGTTGAGGTTGAAAAGAAGACTGCTGACTTCAAAGCGAAGGCGCAGAAGGAGATTCAAGTGTACAAGCGCTTGAAGTTCGAGAAGGGTTACATGGATTCGATAGAAGAAAAATCACTGAGATACCTTCTTGATCCTTGGTCTTCGATGCCCCGCCTCCCGCTGTTGCTTTCGAGTCTACAATAGAGAGGACCCTCCTGCTAGTGCGGTCACTATGGTTTCTTCGGCAGGGCTTAGCTCTGGAGCTGTCGGAGCATCTCTTCAAGGCAGCATGAGTGGTTGATTTTAATTATAATAAAATTATTGCCTTGATTATTGATCGGGGGGAACCGTTCACAAAAAAGTGTCATTTGAAAAGTATGTGCGCTTTTGACTTCCTCGATACTTTCGTTAGTATGGTGGTTAAACGGGTCGAATCTACATAGACGGAAAGTGATAGAAGCTTTACAATTTGATTCACGTGTGTGTTAAGTGTTCTTCAATGTTTTAAAGAATCAAAAGAAAAGAAAACAAAGAATAAGAAGAATAAGGTGAAAACAAAAAAGATGGAAAACATAAAGAGTTGTTGTAAATTTTTGTGTTTTTGAAACAAGTTAAAAAGAAAGATAAGATACAAGTAAACTCCTGACTACTAACTAGTAATGACTCCACAAACATACTATCCTCTTAGTGATAGTTTCCTCATATGTATTATTGGCCATCACTAGTCCTTGGCTTCAAGAGCTTTACAAAGCATGACCATAAGATCACTTTCACATCTAAACTCAATAAACAAGAGTAAACTACACTTAAACCATCAAAACTAACTAGAGCAAGCATGAAATAAAGTAATGGTAACTTGTTAGAGAGTTAGATGTTCCATCATCGTGAGCCATCAATGGCTCTTGCAAGTGCAAGGCCAAGTAGAGGCTATTAGATTCATGTGGATTATCAAGTATGGAGTTAGCATAGTTAGTGGTTAGTAGTTAGTTGCCATGAGAGAAAATTAGCTAAGCATGAAAAGAGTTAGGAGAAGAAAACCAATAGAGATAAGGAGAGAACCTTTCATAATGTCACCTTTCATTACAAGAAACCTAACCTTCATCTATGCATCTTTCTCTTGCCTATTGCATAATCTACAAAGAAAATGAAAAACAAAAGAAAGAAGAAAGCTAAACTAAACTACACAAATGGGAGAAACTGCCCCTAAAAACTCTCCTCCCCCTGTTCTGAAAAACTTTGGGTATTTATAGGCCAAGGTGGGCACCAGGGAAGCATCACGGGGCCACCAATCGAAACTCGACACGTGGCCTCACTAGAAGCTGCGAAAATGCAGTTTTGCTATGTTTCCGCGGCCCTTCTGGGACTGCGCGCACCGCGCCAGTGGGAGTAGACTATTGGCTTGTTCCCCTACTGGTTTCTGCTGCTGGTTTCTAATTTCTGCAACCTATTTTGGCAGATCTAGCTTCTAAAGGCAATGGTTATATTTTGTAGGCTATAAATCACCTTGGGCTTCTTCTTCATTCCCCACCATGGACCTAGGAACATACAAGAGAGGTGTTATTAACAGATTATAATATTGAATAAATATGAAGATGTGATATGAAATAAGCAATTTGGAGACTAATCACACCCACACACTTATCTTTTGCTCATCCCGAGCAAAACAGAAAAGCTAACTAAGGAAATTATTACACCACTTTCACAGGTGACGCGGTTGCACTGAGCGTGTGTAATAAGCCGTTGAACCTCTAGGTTCCCCTAGAGGAGGAGTTTTGTCTCTTGGGTTTTAGTGAATTACACCCATAAAATCCATAAAGAAAGAAATTAAATATTAGTATTTTGAAAACGCATTTTTAAAATAGAGAAAAGTTTTGAAATATTTTTGCAAAAATTTAAGTGATCCAAGATCATAGGTTAACCAAAAATTATTCTTCCTTAAACTAAGTCTAAATGGAAATCTTGTTATAAATTTAATGTAAGAATTTAAATTAAATTGATTCCTTGTTCTTTTATAAAAACTCTTAGAAAATATGCACTTTGTAAACTATGAAGATTTATGGGATATTGACTCTAATTTTCATGTCATTTATTTATATCAAAATAATGTTTTCTTTTTCCCGTAGCTTTCTTAGGCTTTCTAGCTTATCTAAGTAGCGAGCCTTTACCTAAATCAGATGGCTTTAGGGCACCAGATGAGAAAACATCCATCGGGCTTAAGGACTCGAGTAAACAAGGCCACAAAACTAAAAGGGATTATTTTGTTTTTGTCGACTAGTTTAGGCATGAATAATCATGCTTCCTGAGGCATAACTACCCAGCTTCAATAAGTGATTTTTATCATCATTTTTTGATATATATTTTTTATGCCATTTTCTGTCTTTATTTCAATCCCAAAAAGATTGTATAAGTGTGAAATGCATATACCTAAGAAAAAAAATTCGAGATCAAATCATCTTTTCAATCTTACTTTCTTATCCTAAAATTTAAAAAAGATCTATTATTTTGACTCGGCTTAAGAATTTATGATTTTAGGTCTTCTTAATTCCTATGATCCTCTTAACTTTCTTAAAAATAAATCAAAACTATTTCTCTTATTTCAAAAAGTTTTATAAAAGAAAAGAATAGAATTTCTATACAAAAGAAAAAAATCTCTAAAAAGAAGTGTAAAAGAAAGAAAGTTAGAACAACCTAGTTAGTAAACCCTTCCCCACACTTATCTCATGCATGGTCCTCAATGCATCGTGAATGTCTATATGTATAAAACAAATAGGGAAGGAAAAATTACCTTAGGGTGGTGGTTCGGTGGTGGTCTGATTGGTCCATGGAATGCAGCCCAACCCAAATTGCGTGGGTCTCGAAGGAACATACTAGTGACCTCTCTAATATGACACATAATTATGATATATCATGGATGAATTTTATTTGGACTTTTATCCCACCTAATTTTTAAAATTTTAAAATAATCTCAGAGCCATTATTATCAACACTTTTGTCCCAGAATGGAGTGTGAAATGATGGAATGACAGATTTGGACTCAGGAAGGACATGAACTAATAACAAACTCAGGAAATCGACTGAAATCAAGTGAAAGTTTTAGAGTCAAAATTTGTTCAGGAAGTGGGTCCAAACTTAAGAATTGTTGTTAACACACTTTCTCCAGCAATGAATTGTGATTAATCGGTCACATATGTTGCATATATATTGTCAGATTATCATGTTTATTATCTAAATAAATCATATTAATAAGTCCTATTTTTCTTCATAAAATGCAGACCCATTACTAAAGGATAAGAAAGAGAAACGAGCCCAAAAGCCCATCAAATTCTGATTTAATTCAGAATTAATTTAAATCAGGAAATCAAGGCAGATCATGGCAAATCAAAGAGGTTGAAAATTGGTTAAAATGAATCTTCCCAAATCAAGTGGTTAAAGCCAAAGATCAAAGGCTGTTTCATCAAATTCTTGAGCTGAAACGGGAAAATCAGCAGGAGATAAATGAGAATCACCAAACAAGCGAGACCCACCAACCTGGTGTGGCCACCTGGCCACACCATAGCCACGGAAATGCGGCCATAACTGCTTTTTTGTGGCTTTGTAGGGTTTGTTGGAGGAGCGTTTGCTCCCCCTATCTTCGTACGACCTCCCCCGTTTGGTTTTGCCTATAAATACTGTATTTTTCAGAGAAAAAGGGACTGAAAATTAGTTTTAGTTTTTCTCTTTATTTTTAAGGTTTAGGCTCTTTGTTAGATAGTATAGAAGTTGTATCTCTATTTTCTAGTTTGTAGTTCAGTTCAAATACCAGTGAGAGAGAGGAATAGAGTGATTGTAATCTGAAGATTGAAGTGACATCAATAAAGGATCAAGCTTCTCTTCTTCCACTCCAATTCATGGGTATGTCTTACTTTATTTATATGTCTTATTTTTCATCTTTCATGAGTAGCTAAATTTTTTTTCTGGGCTCACTATCGTCCCTCTCTTCGATCCTCTTATTTTTGAATGGCTTTGATGTAAAGACCTAATGGAATCATATGCATATCTAAACTAAGCCTTTCTTCTTTAAAAGTGTTCTTGAAGGCACATGAGGATGGGTTTGGATTTTTAAACTTCTTCTTATTTTAAAAACATCATTTGAACTTGTTTTTATTTCATACTTGAAAGACTTGATGATTTAACATTCAATTCAAGATGGCTTCTTAAGAAAAAGAGTTAACTTTTTCAAACTATCTTATTTGCTTTGTTTAAATGTTCTAAACTCAAGCTTAAGTTTTTGCCTATGATCAAGTTGAGGCACTAAGAATTTTAAGAGAAAAACACATCATTGAGTAGTGAGATAGTGAGCCCAGATCTTCTTCTTATATTTAAATCAACAAAACAATTTTCAACACTCTTTAAAGATCACCTTTTCCACCTTCTCTAAGTTTTTCAATTTTTCTTTTAATCACTTCCCTTCTCTCCATTCTCTTTTCAACTAAAAAAAAGAAAAAGAAAAAGAAAAATACCAACTCCATTCTTTGTTACTTAACAAAAATACCGAAAAGCTTTTATTGCATTCCTCCTCGTGGACACGACCCGTTAGCCCAAAGCTAGACGGTAATTCTCATTGCTTCTTTATTGTAATCAAATTTTTGGCGTCGTTACCAGGGAGGGAACGGTGTAATTGTTTTCTAACAAATTTGGTGTCTTATTTTAGGGACATCAAGATTCAGATTTAGCACTCAAGCTTTGCGGAGAAGACTTGCTATTCTATGCCCCTACTCTCGAAATTCGAAAATAGAATTTCAAGAAATTGCAGCACAAGTTTGAAAATTTGTGAACTACTAAAAAACTCTTTTTTGTAGAACATATTGCTTGCAAAAATAAAGTTTTTTTTTGTGTTATTATCCTTGCTATATCTGATATTCACAATCCCTGTTTTTAATCTAACAGTAATCTGAGTGATTGTTAATTGCTTAAAAAACGTTTAGACTTGCATTCTAGGCATTTGTCTAGTTACGTTTATTTTACAATTACTGTTGAAGATAGCTGGAGACAAGGTACGTATGCATAGCATATAGTTTAGTAAACATTCTTGGGTGATATTTGCTTTTAAATGTTACTTTTTTATATCTTGCACACTCTGCACAATCAATTCTAAGGGTAAAATCCAAATCACGATAAGGTGGTGAAGTCATTACCCTTCCTTAACCCACTAACCATCTCCAAGCACACACAACCTAAGCCTAAGTAAAATCTGATAGACGTTGGCCTTAGGGACATATCGAACTCACTAGGAGATTATCGAAGGGGAAGGTGTTAGAATTTGACTCCTGCTAATCAGTGTCTAGGAAAGGGATTGAGGGCAAAACCCCGAAGGTTGTGGTTTAGCTTAATTAGGCCTGTCGCTTTTTGCGCGGATACCTCCCACCAATCTTGCCCTGACCTGGCTGATTAGCTTACGGTCAAAGTCTGCATTATATCTCCTGTGGACAATCAACCAGTTAGGAGTTGTCTAGGTTAAGGTTACCTTAGACTAGGCGTGGTTGTTTTCTCTTGTTGACTATTGGTGAACTTGTTTGTGATTGTGCTTGTGTATGCAAGTGTGGTCAAGAGACCCTAATTTATCTAGGTTAACTAGAAACACATTACTACCCAAGTTTGAACCAAGACCAAATCCGGTTATGGCTCAACCGACATCTTTGCAGGATAGGTTCTATCCCATTAGAACCTCACTTCCATCTTGCATCCAACTTCCATCAGTTGATGAATACAATTTTGAGCTCAAGCCTCAGTTCATCAACACACTCTCTAAGTTTGATGGCTTAGAGTCCGAAGATGCTTATTTCTTCATAAGAGAATTTGAGGAAGTATGTCTAATGATGAAAATCCCACACCTTGTAGATGGTGCTATTAGGTTGAGATTTGTCCCTTTCGCTCTTAAGGACTTAGCCAAGAAATGGCTTTATGGCTTAGCGGCCGGTTCTATCACATCATGGGATGGTTTCATCAAGGTCTTCTTGAAGAAATTCTATCCAATTCATAAAACCGCTCTCATTAGGAAAAACATCATGCAATTCAAGCAAGAACCTAGTGAACTGTTTTGGAAGTACTTTGAACGCTTTAAAGACCTCCTTGTCCAATGTCCTCATCATGGAATTGAGAAATGGCGACAATGTCAAATTCTTTTTAACGGTTTAGACTACTCAACTATGACCTTCTTAGAAAGCATGTGCCAAGGGGGATTCTTGCAGAAGAATGAAAATGAAGGATAGAATTTATATGAGAATCTAGCTAAAAAAACCATCCAATGGGAACCTACTAGTGAAACCTCGAAGAACTCAAACTCCATCTCTTCAAAAGGAGGTCTCCATTCTATTGAATCATCCAAGCTAATGAGGCTAAGTTAGCTAACATAGCGAGAAGACTGGAAGCTTTAGAAATTAAGGAACCAAGTCCAGTCAATCAAGTCAGCCCAAACCAATTTTCAACTCCGGGCTGTACTTACTGTCAAGCCATGAATCATGTGTTTGAGGAGTGTCCTGTGTTTCAAGCTCAACAACACTTTTCAGAACCGATGAATGCGGCCTTTTCAAGGCCAAACAATAATTATTATGCACCAACGTACAATCCTTGCTGGAGAAATCACCCAAATTTCTCATGGAGCCAAAATAACAATGACCACTCACGGTCAAATTATACAAGCCACTTCCATCATGCCAATAATTCTTCCAATCATCAACCCAACTTTTCCAATTTCCATCATAATTCTCCCAACCATCCACCTAAGTTTTCAAACTATTAACAAAACTTTTCCAACCAAGCTCCACAATCTTCCTTCCAAAATCCTCAACTAGAAAGGAGAATGATTGACTTTGAGAGAAACATGGAAAGATACATGAAGAACTAAGATTCTCTCATGCAAACTATACAGAAGTTAGAGGTTCAAATGAGCCAATTAGCCACTGCACAGAATGAGAGACAAGAGGGTACCTTGCCTAGTCAGCCAATAATGAATCCTAGGAATTCTCAACAAGCTCATTTGGCTGAGGATCAATCATTGAATCGATGTAATGCTGTTCATACATTGAGGTCGGGAAAGAAAGTTGATAATCAAGTATTCGTAAGTACACCTAGAGGGGGGGTGAATAGGTGTACGGCTAATCTAATGGACAAAATGCGAAAATTAAAAACTAAATTTGCAACACACTTAATGCAACCAATGAGTGTAGCCGAATTCCCGGTGAAAGGCTCTGGACTAACTCCTCTTGATTCCTCTGAATAAGAGTTGAGGCGCTATATGAAGCTCTCGTGGTTAAGCACAAGTGAGGCACACAAACACACAAGCATGTATATGATATGGCAATATGAATCAATGCACAAAGTAAAAGAGAGAGAGAGAGAGAGAGAGAGAGTTAGAGTCAATGGATCAATCGCAAACACACGGATATGTTTCGAGGTTCGAGCACACAGCTCTACATCCCGCCTTCACACAGAAGGATTTCCACTAACTTTGTCCACACAGCACTCCCACACAGGGAACCTCCACTGAGGATTTGGGGCAATACAATAACAGGGAGTACACAACTCCTCTCTCTAACCAATACAACCTCTCACAGAGGCAATGCACAACCAACACAAAATCCACCTCATACAAGAGGGGTAGGCACTTAGCCAATACAAATCTATCCTCACCCTTGAGGGATTCCAACACAAACTCCACCTCTCACTAGAGGGAGCTAAAACACAATCTCCACCTCTCACTAGAGGGAGCCAACCACCACTTCAATAATCAACCTCTACACAAGAGGGATATCACAAATTAGGAGGGTTAACAACTAGGTGGTCTATCTCAACCACAAACAACTTCTTTTCTCACTAAACAAAGATCCTAATAGATAGGATAGAAGATATGGCTCAAGTGTGAGAAAAACACAAGGAATGGAAAATAAATACTCAAAAAAAATCCTTGGGAAAAACTAGAAATAAGGATGAAGAAGATGAACCAAAATACTTTTCCCAAATCACTTTTCTTTGATTTTCCAAACCCTATAAAAACACCAAATCGATTGTAAACTTTAAAACCCAAAACTCTTTTGAAACTTGTATAAAAACACTAGAGAGTATAGGAATTTTTGGCTCTTCAAATTCTGTCCAAAACAGCCCAAAGAACCCCAATATATAGGCCAAGAAAAAATCTAGCTGTTGGGGTCCAGTCAGCAGCCTGGACGGCTGTCGGTCGACCGGCCAGGTCGACCGCCAACGATCAAATTTCTGACCGTTGGGGCAGCGTTCGACCGGCCTGGTAGACCGTGGCCTGGAACAGAGAGTAGAGCTCTCTGCCGGTCGACCGACCCGGTCGACTGGGGCTTTTCTCGGACGGTCGACCGGGTCGGTCGACCGGCCCTCCAACCAGACTGGCGTGCACGTTCTGTGCACGTCGGTCGACCGACTCGGTCGACCGACTCCTGGCTCGGTCGACCGGTCCGGTCGACCGGCAGAAGCCAGAACAGGACTAATAAGGAATTGAAAACTTGGTATTTTTCCTATGATAAAATCCCATAAAATCTCTAAAAATCCACAAAAATAGTTTTAGTATAATACTTTGATATACAGACATGTGTGAAAAAAATTCAACACATATTTCAAACTATTTGAACCATTTTTGTGACTTACAAATTTTGCCGAAAATCAAAAACCGTATTTTCCAAAACTTGGGTTTTCTAAATGGAAAATCGTTATGACCAAAACTCATTGAAATACAAAAACATGATATTGAAACAACATTTAAACCTGTTGTATATGGATATAATCCAATATACATAAAAGAGATATATCAATGTTTTTGACTTAAAATCCAAAATCTGTTTTGTTAAAACACAAACCTCTAAATACATGAATAGGCATATCAAAATAAGTTTGTTTAAGTAGTTGGAGCATATATGTATATAGAACAAATCTAATATACATTAAACCATGTAAACTTGTTTTGATTCTATCTATTCATGAAACCAAGATCGGTTAAACCAAAAACCGAAAACCAATAAACATGAAACTAGAAACAAGTGTGTGTTGTGAACTTGAGCATATCACACTATCTAATCTTTAACAAATGGATCTAAACTATAAACTAAACATTGTACCGAAGTCTTCTTGTAGAGCGCCGTCTCCAAGTCGACTCGATCCAAACGTGATCCACCGAGCTTGACTCCAACGAGTGCTAGATATGAACTTTGACGCTCGGGCTCTTGAATCACCATGTGAAAGCTCCAATACACCTTTGTTGAAGCTAATCACCTACTAATATCTTGGTTAAATATCTGAAACTAAACATCACAAGATTATTAGTAAACTATAACTACATGAGTTAATCATCATCAAAACTAGAGTGGAATGCCTCTGGGCCAACAATCTCCCCCTTTTTGATGATGACAAAACTCATGGAGTTATATATGCATGGATTAAAGTTAAGCTTCAAGGAAGCTCCCCCTTAACTCATGCATAGCAATAAACAATAAGATATGCAATGAATATTAAACATGAATATGCATAAGCATGCATAATGAAATAAACATGCTCTTGATACCAAATTTTAAAATAAATTACTTTTCCTTTTGTTTAAAATAAACATGTTCTTAAAGTAATTTCTCTTGATACCAAAAAAAAATTTAAATTGAAAACTTTATCAATAAAAGCTTTTGATACCAATCAATAAAAACTTCTTGATACCAATTGAAAGATAATCAATAAAAAAAAAATCTTGATACCAACAATAAAAATTTTAACAAAAGTTCTTGATACCAATAAACCAAACATAAATATGTTCTCTTGATACCAATAATAAAAATTTTAACAAAAGTTCTTGATACCAATAAACCAAAACATAAATATGTTCTCTTGATACCAATAACAACAAAACATCAAAACATAAAACAAACTCTCTTGATATCAATATGAAATAAACTTTGATATAAACTTACAAATAAACAATAAACATGCATATAAACTCAAATACATGCATATAAACTCAAATACATCTCCCCCTTTTTGTCAATCATCAACAAAGGGGTCAAAGAAAACAATAAAACAATGTTCTCCCCTTTTCGTCTAAAACAAAATATCAATAAGAGGTGAAATCAAAACAAAACTTTATGATACCAATTGTAAGAAAAAATATATCAATTTAGTGCATCATGATATCAATAAAACATACCAAATAAAAGTACATAAAACAAATGTTTTAAATTTAAATAAATATGTCTATATTATATCAATTGTAAGTAAATAAAACATGTTGAAGAATTCAACCAAAAATTTTGATATTAATTGATACCAATTGTAAACATATAGGAAATCTTGATATCAATTGTAAAGATTAGTACAATTGAAAGTAATTTTTTATTAGGAGTATATGATACCAAAAAATATATAATCAATATCATTTTTCAATCATTTTTCAACATAAAGTGTGGGAGTAAAATTGTAACACCCCGCTCCCGGGATACGTACTTAGTGCGTATTCAGATTTCTCGATCGTATTTTTCAATTTGCTTCCTGTATTTGTTTTGTATTATGAATTCTTTATATGATTGTTTTGTCTTGGATTTGGATTCGTGGATTCGGAGTCAACCTTAGTTTGAACCGAAGGCCCGATCCTAGAGTATCGTTCGGTTTGGACATTCTGGCATTCCGATTTGACCGATTTCAGTTTTGAACATCGTTTTCCAATATTCTAGATTTTATATGATTTTCTGGAATTTTCCTGAATTAAGTTGTAAATCTTCAAAACCGGTGTTGGCCAGTACCGTTGACCGATTCCCGAATTTTTAATTTACAAACGGTTTGGAATTTCTAAAAGTGCCTTTAGACATTATTTCTTAAATCATATTTTTTATCTAAATACATTTTCTGAGATTTATCAGATATTATCAAAACCGGCCAATCCGGTGTATACCGAGATTGACGGTTAACTTCTGGATTTTTATCTTGAAAATGAGATTGAATTTTTGAAAACTGATTTCACCAAAAATCATTTTATAATATTTATGATTTTTGAGAATTTTTGGGAAACTTTCCGAGTTACTTTATTTTTGACCTTTTCCGGAATTTTTGGTATTTTCCCAGTTACCGAGGAATTGTCCCATATATTCCACTTTGTCTTTTCCCCATTTTCTCTCTCCTTCCTCAAACGCGGATCTCACCTACCTGGGATTCTGCATTTATTGTGAAGATCCTCCCCATGTTGCATTTAATGCACTTCAGATCACCCCATCAAGTCGTTATGGTTTTCTCTCTCCTCTATTAAACGCAGCCTTCTCTAAACGCAGCTTTAATCACTGCGTTTAGCCCATTTGGCCTAAATGCAAGAGTGTGCTGCGTTTCAATGAAGGAAACGCAAGAATCCACCTTTGTTGCTTTTGTCTCTTATGGTGTACAACACATTATTTTATCTTCCTTTCTCTCTCTTCATTAAATGCCTCTCTTCCAAAAGTCTTCTCCTTGATATTATAACCCTTCCCCATCACTACAACCGGCCAAGTGGCCAAGAGTGATATCATATCCCTTAATTTTACAAAAAACCCCCTCTCCTTTATTCATTTGCATCACTTCACAATCCAACTCCTATAAATACCCCCTCTCCTTCTCTCTCCCTTCATTTTACTTCTTCTTCTTCTTCTTTGCTTCCTGCGGCTCCCAATAGAGGAACCACCGAGAGAGAGCTCCTTCTCTTGCTTCCTTTGTTTACCCAAACTCCATCTTCTCCACAACAACATCCCCATACCACCTTCTTCAACCTCTCTCCATCACTTGTGAAGACCGGCCACTCCTTTAGGATTTTGGCCGCGTTCTTCTCCGGCGGCAAGACTTAGGGCCGGACCCTCCTTTTGGATTGGGACCAAATTTCCCTTTGTTGGACGCAGCAAAGATCTTGTTAGGCGAGTTATCTCGCTTTTCTCTTGATCCCCTACTTTATTAGTTATGCGAGTGACCTCGCTCGCCAAGACATGGGCTTGTAAACGCATTTTATTATTGTATTTTATGTCGTGCGGTGTGGCTGTACTATTAGACTCGGAGTTACCTCCTGCGTCTAGGCATTTTCTTAACGCGGCCTTCGCGTTATTGTATCGTTGCGACGCAAAGCTAAAGCTCGCATCTGTGTTCTATTTATATTGACATGACGCGGAGTTATACTCTCGTCCGCGTTCTCCTCATGACCTGATTTAAACGCAGGTCACGAGCCTCGCGTTTTGGCACCCTTGCGACGCGAACCCCGCGTTTGCTCTTTCCGCGTCTGCTACTTTCGCGTCTGCTACTTTCGCGTATGCTATGCCCATATCAGTGTTCTTCTTGCATTAACGCGACGCAGAAACCATGTCCGCGTCCGCGTTCTCCTCGCGTCCTGACTTGAACGCAGACCTCGCGTTTGAGGCATCTTGCGACGCGAATCCCGCGTCTACTATTCCCGCGTCTGCCATTCTCGCGACGCGAACCCCGCGTCTGCCATTTCCGCGTCTACCATTCTTGCAACGCGAACCCCGCGTCTGCTATTTCCTGCGTCTGGTATACTCCTACTTGACACTTACTCATATTATACCACCTGTCCCAGTTATGGTTTGACTTATCACCTGACCCCTGTATTCTTGTATTCCTGTATCTCGTATCTCCTGTATTGTGCTAATCTTCGGCCAATCCTGATCCTGAATGGAACTAAGTGCCACACGGAACAAAGTGCCACATCACACACCTGGTGGGGGCCACCTCTTGAATCTGTGGGGCCACCTCTTGAATCTGTAGGAGCACTTCCTGTCTAAACCTGATTTCCTGCTATGACTCCTGTCATGATTCCTGTTATGTAATCCTGGATCCCTGATCATGTCTTGCTTACTTGATATATTATTATAATTAGACAACTTGCACCGGTTTGGGGGAAACTGATGGGCCCTGATTAATCATGTTCATGGTGGCACTATCGAGTCACGCGTGGCCACATACTTGAGGGATCACCTGGCGGCCACCAGGGATTCCGTGGGGTGTACTGGCACCCCTACTCCTGATTTTCATGCCGGGTATGCACACGCCCTAGACCTATTTCTATGGGATCTGCGATACTCTATTCCTGTTCGGGCGTCCATAAGTCCCGGTACCTAGCGGTACGTTCCGGCTCAGCACCGGATACTCCTGAACCGTTGTCCCGGGCATGTACGGGGCCCATCCAGAGCATGATTCATCGAACTTTATCAGTTTCCAGATAACTTGCTCTATAAGTTGTAAGTAGAAGTATGTGTAATGGGACGCATACTAAAACCTACAACTTAGACAGCCTAATCATAATAATAATTCTAATATGTTTCCACCGCATTGTTTTGGATCTCGAGCTGTATAAGTTCAGGTTACGGTAACATGAGGTAAAGGTATATAGATGAGGGTTTCCTTGTTTGGATTATTCCTTCGAGGTACTAATCTCATGAAGCCATAACCTAGACCTGTACAATTGGATTTACTTGTAATCGGTTTTATTCTGTTTTATCGGTTTTATGTTAGTTTAGGATATAACTAGTATTGCCCGATCTACTTTACTTCTTACTCTGTTATGCCATGGATGTCAACTACTACATTCTATTTGTTCCTACATGCTTATGTCTACAACATGATTTTCATGCTTATAATCCAGATTTACTGATACGCATGTGCTTACCTATACTCGCCATTTGGCTTTTCGTATTACTACTCGCCTGGGGAGTTTCATCTGACTCCCCTGGATTCTCACGTCCAGGTCCTGGAGCTTGGAGCTAGAGGATTCTTCTTGCTGAGGATCAAGTTTACTTCTGTGGAGCGGTCAGATCAGCTGTAGCTCCAGTCCCATCCTTGCACCTCCTGGTTGGCTCGCGATACCTCCAGCTATCTCGTGAGCACCCTTTTGTACTGTTCATACATGTACATCTCTTGTACTCACGCATTTGCGCCTGTCAGGTGATGTAATATTATTGTAATATTGATCACCTCTGGTGATAACTCTGTTATTGGACTCATGTATTGGAATGTATAATGCACCACTTGCTTCCGTACTCTGATTCTTGCCTGTACTGATGCTTAGCGTATATGCGTGAGGGTATTTCTGACCTATGTATATACGTTGCAGTAACGTCTCCGTACCCGCAGGATCGGGGCGTTACAGGATGGTATCAGAGCCTAGGCTCTTACTTCCTCAGTACGTCCAGATGGCAAATTATTGGTAAAGAGATTTGCAACTGGAATGCATGAGTCTTGGTTATACATTCCAACTACAAGTGCAGAGTTATCTTTTCTTTCTTCTGATCCATTCCTTGTGTCCTGAGACCCATCAATCTTTTACCTTCCAGCTCCTTCTTATCACCCTTTTTACCAACTCAAATATGGAAAGACGGGGAACACGCAATGGTCCTAGTACCTCGCAAGATGGACCCAACAGAGACAGTGATGGTATGATAAGAATACTTCAAGGGATGATGCAGAGTCAACAACAGCAGACAGAACTTCTGCGTCAAGGACTGTTGGTTGCACCCCGAGAACAAAGGCCAGGCAATGTGTCAGATTTCAGGAGATTACAGCCGGCAGTCTTTTCGGGAACGGAGAAGCCTCTGGATGCAGAACAGTGGCTGATAGACACAACAGATCTCTTGAAGGCGGCCCGAGTTCCTGATGAGAACCAAGTGGAAGTGGCCAAGATACAGCTGAGAGATGTGGCCAGAACCTGGTGGTTGGCAGAAGAGGCAACACTGGAAAAACCCATCACATGGGACCAATTCTCAAAGGGTTTCTATGAGAGATTCTTCCGGCAACAGCCCAAAGAAAATGGAAGAACAATTTATCCGCTTGCAGCAGCGCAACCGGTCAGTGGATGAATATGCTGCCGAATTCTTGAGGCTCAGCAGATTTGCTCCCTACATGGTGGCAGATGAAGAAAAACGGGCGAGCAGATTTCAGCAAGGACTGAAGATGGATGTCCAGATGTTCCTTATTCCTCAACAGCTGAAGACATATTCTCAGGTTCTCTCCATTGCCCGTGAAGTAGAAAGGGGACTGGAGAAGAAGAATGAGAACCAGGTGCAGAACAAGTCAGTGAAGAGGCCCTTTCAGTCGATAAGTGAGGAAGATACAGCTAGGACAAACCATGGTCCAGTGATTAAGCGACCATTCCAACCTCCCCAGCAGCAGATGATATGCGGGTACTGCCGGAAGCCCGGACACATCCAACGCAATTGCCGAAGAGCCAATAGGCTATGCTTGGTATGTGGATCTGGAAATCACTCTATAGGTGATTGTCCATTCAAGAGGAATTACCCAATACCACCAGCAATTCCAGCACGAGCAGCACCCCCGGCACTTCCAGCTCCACCACTGAGAAGGAACCCAGAACCCGTAGACCGAAGAGCTCCATTTCCACCCAGCAGTATGATCACCCACAGAGAGGAGCAAGACCCAGAGCAGACTATGGCAGAGGCCAAGTTCACAACATGGCAGCAGAGGTATCAGGTGAAGCAGCAGCAGAGTATGAAGCTCAGTACCTGGAGCAGGAACCTTGAGGATGTCACTGTTGCAGCAACCCCTGACCTTTTGTGTTTGAGTTGGTTACCCTTGTCCAGCTACCCCTGATCTTTTGTACTTGGGTTGATTATCTTTTCTAAGTATCCCACATCATCTTCTCATTGTTCATCCTGGTCCTTCCTGTGTTCATCTTAACCCTGTTTTGGTTTTTCGAAGCCTTTATTCCAACCTTTATCCTCCTTGTGTTCAATTTACCCCTTAATGAAATTGCGAGGACGCAATTTTTTGTAAGGTGGATGGATTGTAACACCCCGCTCCCGGGATACGTACTTAGTTGCGTATTCAGATTTCTCGATCGTATTTTTCAATTTGCTTCCTGTATTTGTTTTGTATTATGAATTCTTTATATGATTGTTTTGTCTTGGATTTGGATTCGTGGATTCGGAGTCAACCTTAGTTTGAACCGAAGGCCCGATCCTAGAGTATGTTCGGTTTGGACATTCTGGCATTCCGATTTGACCGATTTCAGTTTTGAACATCGTTTTCCAATATTCTAGATTTTATATGATTTTCTGGAATTTTCCTGAATTAAGTTGTAAATCTTCAAAACGGTGTTGGCCAGTACCGTTGACCGATTCCCGAATTTTAATTTACAAACGGTTGGAATTTCTAAAAGTGCCTTTAGACATTATTTCTTAAAATCATATTTTCTATCTAAATACATTTTCTGAGATTTATCAGATATTATCAAAACCCGGCCAATCCGGTGTATACCGAGATTGACGGTT